>PITA01013190.1:26193-58664 GCA_004023965.1 Spilogale gracilis
AAGGGAGGGAAGGAAGGGAAAGAGGGAGGGAGGGAAGGAGGGAGGGAGGGAGGAAGGAAAGGAGGGAAGGAAGGAAGGAAGAAAGGGAAAGGTAAAATGTAATTTCTAGGAAACATGCTGGTCTCAACAACACAGCACACATTTGACATATTTTGGGTGGACAATTAGTGATTGGTCTATACTCGATGAAAACACCCAATGCCTTTCTTGAAAGAGTAATGCATTTTCAGGGAAAATGAGTAGAAACGATATAGAAAGTACTATCAATTTCACCAAGTTTAGAGTCTGAAGGTTGAAGACAGAGGCAGTGGGAGAAATGGTACTCCGAAATTGGCTGTTTTTTCCTTCTGAGGATTTAGCTTTGAAATTGGGAGGAAAAAGTCACATAAACACTACAGATGGGTTTAGTCTGGCCTGATGAGTCTCCCTGCTATAGGTCTTCTAAAATGTGGTAGAGATCTTCTTAGCTGGATAACTGAAATGCAGGGAGGGAAAATTATAGGTAAAACTCAAACAGATAATGATAATAAGACTATATTAAATCTATGTTTCCTTCCTCAAAACAAGATCAGTGAAGACTAATCTGCTAATGATATCCTTCGTGTTTGGTGCACTTTGAGGGGAAGAATATTTTAAATGGTTAAAGGAGCTACCCTCATATACAATGAGACTTTTGTTCTCATTTATAAATAAGTTTACAAAAACTTCAGAAAGCCAACAAGTGCATGGAGCTCAGTCATTAGAACAGAAGCAGAAAAGAAAACCAAACAAGGAAAGCTGTCTGCTAGTGAACCTAAAAATTGCTCAGAATTCAGAGAAAGATAATAAAAAGGTAAATTATGACATATACAGTAGAAAGACAGTGGAGCATGGATGTAATTTTTTCCTGTTGGAAAGAATAGAGTAGAATGTAAAATGGTAAAACACTTGAAAACAGTGAATCTGTTCATACTAAAAAGAGGACCTAAGTCCGAAGAAGTTTTCAGACACTTTGTGTCAGGCCTCATGCAAAGTAGTAGGGAAAAAAGTCAATACATTTGACTGAAATCTCACGAGCTTGCATTTGATGAGTTAGTCATATTGAGGGCACATGACTGTTACGGGCAATGGGCACTCTTCATGGAGCTCTGAGTGGCTGCGACACAGCTAGAAAACACGGAACCTGAGGGGACCCCGGAGCTTCATTGCATAAAGGTGGTCCCCACCACCTACTTGTAACTGCAATAATCAAGTGCATTGCACGTGTGGATGCAGTGGGGAATTCAAAAGCCTCACCTGGGAGGCATGAGACTTTCACTGTACCACTGATGTTCCCATTAGGTTTCTTGATCTATACTTTTTCTTTTCTTTTTATTTATTTATTTATTTATTTTATTTATTTGACAGAGAGAAACACAGCGAGAGAGGGAACACAAGGAGGGGGAGTGAGAGAGGGAGAAGCAGGCCTCCCGCCGAGCAGGCAGCCCGATGTGGGGCTCGATCCCGGGTGTCCGGGATCATGACCTGAGCCGAAGGCAGTCGCCCAACCAACTGAGCCACCCAGGTGCCCCGATCTATACTTTTTCTTAAGATCTAGGCTAAGAAAAATAGTAAATTTGTAGGTCTGAAACTCATTTAGTGTTAAGAGTGTGATTGGTAAATTCAGAGCAAAGACTTTCCTGTCTATAAGTGGAGTGGGAATGGGTTTGCTTTTCCCTTCCAGATAAATTATTTTCTTTATTTGGTTGGTTATCTCACATTACATGTCAACTATACCTCAATGAAAAAAAAATCAGGCAAGAGTGCCTTGCTGACAAAGCCTCCTGAGGCAGGTTTGAGAACCTTACAGGAGAGAAAAATCTCTTTGGCTTTGTCTCTCAAACTAGCCTGCAGGGCTTAGTTTTGAAAAAAAATATTACCGGGGCACCTGGGTGGCTCAGATGGTTAAGTGTCTGCCTTTGGCTCAGGTCATGATCTCCAGGTCCTGGGATTGAGCCCCATGTCAGGCTCCAGCTCAGTGGAGAATCTGCTTCTCCTTCTTTCTCTGCCTCTTCCCCTGCTTGTGCTCTCTCTCTCTCAGTCTCTGTATCGCTCTCAAATGAATAAATAAAAACCTTAAAAAAATTACTGAATTCTAACAAAACTGAAGTAAGGACTTCAATATTATAATGTGAAAAAACAAACTTCAATTTAAAAATCAATCATGCAAAAAACTCACGTTAGGGTGATTAAACAAACATTTGCTCCATGACAAATGTACAGATGTCTTAACTTAATACATGGCAGAGTAAAACCAAAACAGAAATTGTCAATAAGAAGCAAAGAAGAAATTTCTTTTGACAAATATGGGAGAGCTGAGCTTATGCTCATGTATAAACATGCCAAGCCAGCAATACAGAGATTTTGAGTAATATAATTTTTAAAATTTTCATTATATAACCAGATACACATAATTTTTTCTTATATGTAAAAAGTTCACCTTCTTCTCAAGCACTTTGAAAAATTCACAAAATGGCTGGTTATTGGGTTTCCAAAGCACAGAGCACAGATGACTACAAAATCTATCACTCCCACATTTTCTCTGACAGGAGTATAACAAAGTACCTAGAATAGAGCAGATGGAAAAAAATAACCAGCATTCAAAAGAGAACCTTGCACAACAGACAAAGAAGGTTAATGGTATGGGAATATGAGTTCTAGAAAGAAAGAGGAACAGAAAGAAGAGTTCTGATTGTTATTATTATGACATTTAGAGACAGAATAAAATATTCCCAAGTTTTAATAAAAATAACAGAAAATACGGAAACACAGCTGCATTAGAATAATGCTACTATGGAAGTATACTGACTGAAATGAAAGAAACAACAATTTGACAACATTAAAAGACATACTTGAAGAGCTAAGCTCCTAGATAAAAGAAATGTACAATGAAGTGTAGTCTTCGCTCTCAAAGCATTTTTCTCCTTGAAAATGTGTTCATTTTTACAGGGCAGGGAGAAAAGAAAGAAAGCAGGAGCTAAGAAGGTGTGGTAGTGTCACTGGGCTGAAGAGCTGATGGACTGGATTGATGGGTACCCACACAACCAATCCTGGAGAACCCATACTGCAGAAAAATAGGAAATGGAACTGCTATCTCTGTGTAACTTCCCCTCAACCATTTGCTTAATTACAATTTATATATGAGGAGGAGAACCTATGGGTAACCAAGGGATAGGTTGAGGCTCACAAGACAATAGCAAATTTTGTCAACCTACAAGGGTCTGGGGAGACCCAAGTTGGAGATCATGGTTTTCCAGAGGATCTGGTAGACATTGCACAGTGTGCCCACTGAGGACAGTGAAAGGGGTCCCCCACGGTGTTAGGTCAACTGGCAATGCATGAGCCTCGACTGCATCAAGCCACCTAACTCATACACGGATTGCCTCAGATAAATTTAAATAAACTCTGGAAGATAGCCATTTTTACAATACTATAATTTTCTATAATTGGATTATAAAAATGATAAAAATACAGTAATTTTTCATATGTAAATTTGAACTGTAAATGAAAACATATTGGGCACAAAATGATATAGTAAATGTGCCTAAAAAACAAAAGGACAGAATAGAAAAACAGATACCTATGCTGTCCAGATATTGAAATAATAGACACAGGGCAGCAAAAGAGCTATGATTAATTTCTTCAATAAATAGGTGAAGAGGAGAAAATTTCACCAGAAAACTTCAGGATGTCTTCTAAAAGGAAATTCTAAAACTGAAAATCTGGCCCAGTCTATGGACTCCAAATGCTTTTAAGGCATCTTAGGGCACCTGGATGACTCGGTTGGCTAAGCTAAGAGTCTTCGTTCGGCTCAGGTCATGATCCTACCGTCCTGGGATGGAGCCCCAAATTGGCTCCTCACTTAGGGAGGAGTCCGCTTCTCCCTCTCCTCTACCCCTTCCCACCATTTGTGTGCTCTCTCTCTCTCTCTGCTGTCTTTCTCAAATAAATAAATAAATAAATAAATAAATAAATAAATAAATAAACAAACAAACAAATAAATACTAACATCTTAAAATGTTATCTTATGAGCCCCTAACATTGCTGCAAGCATCAAGAGACAACTAATGTAGGACTCGAATTCACTTCCAACATTATTTAAAATTCCAGTCGAAAGTAACCTTTAAAAATTTCATTCCACATCACAGACTTAAAGAAGACATAATTTTACAAAAGGGTCTCTCTGTTAGGAGTGAGTTAGACAGGTGGACTGGGCCAGGTTCCCCAACAAGAAAGTATGGAGTCGGGACAGCTAAGATCAAACTGTACTGATACCTTGTGTCCACCTTCGACAGGACTGCACTGACATTCTGCTTTAGCCTCTGCAGAAATGGCTTGTCAAAACGTCCTAAAGTAAGCCAATTAACCACAAAGCATTTGTTAGTATTATGGGCAGTTAAGACCTAAACCCCCAGATGTGAGCCAAAAAAACACCATCAGCACATGGACAGGAAACTAACAGGTAGACAGATTCGTGAACAACGCCCTGATTGGCACTACTCACCACACCTTGATTGCTTAAGATAATTCCTCAAAAGAAAGAGCTCATAAACCCCCTAAACTTAGAAACTTCGAGGACAACTCTCTCGGGGCTCCTCCTTCTCCTGAGCTTTATATTCTTGCTCAATGAATCTAATTTTGCTGCACACCAGTCTTTGACTAGTCTACCTCTCCATTCTTCCACTAAGAACCCAGGCACTAAGAGGACAAAAATCCTGTAACATCTCCATGGCCCCATAGTGATCTAATGATATTTGAGGATGACAGTCTTTTCTATTTTTTCCTTTTTTTTTTTTTTTTGAGAGAGTGAGAGAGAGAGAGAAAGAAAGGCAGAGGGACAATGGAAGAGAGAGGGAGAGAACCCCAAGCAGCCTTCACCCCCAGCAGGAGCCCCACATTGGGCTAAATCTCCCACCCTGAGAGGATGACCTGAGCTGAAATCAAGAATCAGTCACTTAACTGAGCCACCCAGGTGCCCCGAGGATGGAAATCTTGTTGATGTGGGGTGGTGTGAGCAAAGGAGGCCAGAAAACACAACTACAGAGAATTATTTTTATTAATATAGACAAAATTACTATTTTCTTCTTTTATTTATTTATCTTTGTTCTCTGTAGTTGTCTTTTGTTTTCTCTTTTAAGAAGAAAGTAGAGGGGCACCAGGGTGGCTCAGTCTTTTAAGCATCTGTATTCAGCTCAGGTCATCTCAGGGTCCTAGAATCAAGCCCCACATTGGGCTTTCTGCTCAAAAGGGAGTCAGCTTCTCCCTCTACCCCCCCTCCTCCTGCTCATGCTCTCTCTCTCAAATAAATTTTTAAAAAGTTAAAACAATTTAAAAATAGAAGAAAGCAAAAATTTTACTCTAATTTTAGGCCATGTAAAAAACTACGGTCAGACCTAGAATTTCATCTGGGGTTGGAAGAAGGCCTTCATCTCCTCAAAATACCAACAGTCCTGGAATAGTATATTCTCTCTTTCCTTAAAATTATTTACATTTTTCAGGATATTTAATTTGTTATGAACAATATTACTTCATGCAGTAAAGTCAAATAAAGCATAACTCTAATACAAAAAGTGATAAAATAGAATAAAGACATTTTAAAATATATCTGACCTATTAAATGAGGTCCAACATTCTTGAAAAATAATATTAAATAGAATCTAGTAGATTAAATAGTAAACAAATACTTGTATGATTTTAAAACTAGTTCCGTATTTACAAAGGTCATAGGCTAACTTCATACATGCTTTTTTTATCCTTCTCTCTCTGATGTTATCTCTCATCTTTCTTATCTTCTTGGGGCCACACTTGCTTACTTTAAGCATTTTGTTTTTACTATTTTGTTGTGTAAGAACCCTTGCAATTTTCTCCAAATCTTCTCCTGTTTCCAAATTCCCCAGATGGGAAAACAAAGTTCCACATGAAGAAACAGTTAAAACGGAGAAATGACCAATGTCTAAAGATAGCAGAAAATAATACAAAAAGCATGTAGGTTACATCTTAAGAAAGGGGAGACATCTCTCCAGAGTGCTATGCCTGGGGCCTTTTTTGCTCAGAATCTCCAGAAATTGTTTATAGTTTCTGAAAGCAGAGAAGCTATGAGACACTCAGAAACAATGAGAATTTACATTAGATCCTATAGCTTCACATCAATATAGTAGAATTTTAATGGGAAACAAAACAAAACAAAACTGCAAAGGGTCATGGAAAGAGGGAGACTAAGAGCTCCCTCATAATGTGGATTTTCCCAAATTTACTCTGTGGGAGTGCAAGCCATTGGTCATTGGAAATGTGGTTATGACCTCAACTGTAGAACTTAAGCTGCTTTATGTCACTGGTATAGCAAGTGTCCTTAAACATTACACCATCCAAATAGCCAGAGAAACAGTGTGCACAAACTCAAGGGATAAAAGCAAAATCACAAAAATAAAACGACTCATAATTTAGTTCAGCAATTGAATTAAAATGTTAGAAAGAGGGGTGCCTGGGTGGCTCAGTTGGTTAAGCGACTGCCTTCGGCTCAGGTCATGATCCTGGAGACCCGGGATCAAGCCCCACATCGGGCTCCCTGCTCGGCGGGAAGCCTGCTTCTCCCTCTTTCAATCCCTTTGCTTGTGTTCCCTCTCTGGCTGTTTTTCTCTCTGTCAAATAAATAAATGAAATCTTTAAAAAAATGTTAGAAAGATATGTACCTCTGAAAATACTGAAAATAAATTTAAAGTAATCAAACAAGTAGAAAATCAAATGGTAAAATCTCAATTAAATGGGCTGTACTCTTTGCTAGGGCAAGGAAGATGAGAATGAATCTTGAAATTACCAACTGGTAAGTGATATTAAAGTTATCAAGAAAAATGGTGGCTTATATATTTTTATTACTAGCTTCTATTATTATTCTATTATTCTCAGCTTTTATTATTAGCTTCACAAAGTCTTAATCTCAACATCTCAGAAATGTCCTAGATGAACTGCAACCAGAGAAGTATAAACGATAATTTACAAACCTCCTGGAGAAACATAACTCCACCCCTGCAGAACCTCTGATAACAAATAAGTAAAATTAGCATATATTATAGGGGACTTATCACATGAATTGATTTCCTCTCAAGTTAGTTACAAGAGATGACAATGTTGAATTATTGTCTTCCTGCTTGAAAAAAAATGAATAGAATTTTGAAATATTTACAAACTGGTTAGATTAAACAAGAAGTTATTCAAAGATCATTATAAAGTAATTAAAGTTCAACCCCCAGAGATTTATTATAGGAACTGAAACTCTGTTATCTGCAAATAAGTTATCTATTAATAGCTCTGAAAAGGTGCATATCCAACTAGAAATCCTTAAAATATAAAGGAACCAGTATGTTGAGCAAAATAAAGGGAGGTAGGACAGTGCTGTGCCAAGAAAAACATTGTGCTATTTTTAGAATGTTAAACTACTGAAACTCCTAAGAAATCTATGACTTGTTTTGGTCTCAAGATCTAATTTTCCTAATTAATATTTAAGCATTCCTCAAGAGATTTTTTGATGGTAAGATATATATACTTAAAATGAACAAATTGTTTGTGTCCTTAATTCTTTATGAAACTAACTGCTCAGCAGATTTTATAAAATTAAAGCACCATTCAACAGAGTTGTTAATAGGATTGAGAAATTCACCATTTTATCCTCAATTAGTATCACTATTACGTAATAAGTCTGGGGTGTTCACTTGGGCAGCACATATACATAATAAGTCTGGATATTTAAACCATCTTTAAGTTGTAAGTAAATAGGGGAAATAACAATTGTCTTATCTCTTTGTAGAACATGGGTAAATATGAAGCTAGCGCAACATTTTTCTTATAGTTTTCATCAACTCTATCTTGATAAAATTAATATAGATGTTTATATGTTATAAACTGTTACCTGAATGTAAAAGGAAAATAAAATCCAGAAGTGATTATTGTGAGCAGACTTCCCTACAGTAAACCTGGCTAATCAAGTGAGGACTTCTCTTTTGAGATAAACTTTTACAAATTTTATATATTTTATGTCTATTTCTAATGCTATTGAAGTAACAACTTTTTTTTTTTTTCGCTTTCAAATATCATTTTGATACTGATATGAAGTGGAGCCTACTAAGTACGACTCTGATTCAGGAACTCAATGATTCATCAAACAAGTCACATGGTATATGTGGAAAGTTACAAGCACCACAAGTACCTGCAATGTTTTTCCACACCCCATATCACCTATGCTGTGTCTACATTTGCATCACAGGACCCATTCCATGATGTGTCCCCCTTCTAGTCCTGCTTCTGCTGCCCAGAGGAGTCCTGCCCTGCAAACGGATGAAGGGAGTCCTAAAAGAAAGAGGGTCTTGCTATCTTTTCTTTTCTTTTTTTTTTTTTTTAAGATTTTATTTATTTCTTTGACAGAGAGAAACACAGCCAGAGAGGGAACACAAGCAGAGGGACTGAGAGAGGGAGAAGCAGGCTTCCCGCTGAGCAGGAAGCCCAATGTGGGGCTCGATCCCGGGTCTCCAGGATCATGACCTGAGCTGAAGGCAGTCGCTTAACCAACTGAGCCACCCAGGCGCCCCATCTTTTCTTTTTTTTTTACATAATTTTATGTATTTGAGAGAGAGAGAGAAAGCAAGCAGGTGCACTAGCAAGTGGGTGTTGCAGTGGGAGAATCCCCAATGTGGGGTTTGACCCCAGGCCCCTGAGATCATGGACTGAGCCCAAGTCAGATGCTTAACCATTTGAGCCACCCAGGCACCCCAGTCCTTGCTAACTTGAGGAGCAATTTTTGTGCCATCAGGGTTGTATCTGTTCCATTTCCTGCTTGGTATGGTTTGTGCCATCTTGAAATCAAAACAAAACACACAGTTGATGGGGTGAAGAGGTGCATTGCGATTCTATTAGTCCAAATGTAATGCAGGTCAAAGCAGTTAACCTGTCATTCTTTATACTGCTGGAAAATTCTAATGCTCATCCATATCTGATTGTCTTCTCCACTGGAGCATAAAAGTAGGTTAAATGTCTCTAACCCTGTAACAAATGGGCAGGGCCATAAGGTCAATTTGCATGTTGGGTTTTAGCTAGACATGATATGGTCACATTTGTCTCATGATCTCTTTCTCCCTTCTGTGTCCTTGTGTGAAAGATCTAGAATCTTAGTGTTGAAATAGTAGAGGGCCAATAGGCCACAATCAATGACAAAACCTCATTGAAACCTGTGCTCACCCAGCATGCACTGGAAAAGTAGAATAAGAGAGAAATAAGTTTTTATTTTATTTTATTTTTTAATTGAGGTATAACTTGGGAGCCTGGGTGGCTCAGTTGGTTGGGTGTCAATTCTTTGTTTCAGCTCAGGTCATGATCTCAACGTCGTGAGGCCAAGCACCATGTTGGGGCTTCATGCTCAGCATGGTGTCTGCTTGAGATTCTCTCTCTCCCTCTTCCTCTGCCCCTCCCCCCACTCATAAGCACACACACATTCTCTCTCTGAAATTAATTAATTATTAATTAAGGTGTAACTGATAATAATAACATTAGTTTCAGGTATACATAATGATCACCTCAATAAGTCTAGTTAGTATCGGTAATCGTGTAAAGTTACATTTTTTTCTCATGACGAGAATTTTTAAGACTTAGAATTTTATCAACATTCAAATATGCAGTCCAATGTTGCTTATAATCACCATGATATACATCAACATGACTTGATTATTTTATAAGTAAAGTTTGTACCTCTTGACCTCCCCCACCTATTTGGTCCACCACCAACACCTCCCCTCTTGCAACCACCAATCTGCCCAATCAATGAGTTTGTTTCATTTGTTTGTCATTTGTTTTGCTTTTTTATTCCACATATGTGTGAAATCATATGGTATTTCTTTCTCCTTCCAACTTATTTCACTTAGCATAATACCCTCTAGGTCCTTCAATGTTGTCACAAAAGGCAAAATTTCATTATTTTTTAATGGTTGGAAGCATTCTATTGTGTGTGTGTATATATATACACAATAGAAGATATATATATATATATATATATATCAGATTTACACATTCATCCATTGGTGGACATTTGGATTGCTTCCATATCTTGGCTATTGTAAATAATGCTGCAATTAACATAGGGGTGCATATTTTGAATTAGTATTTTTATTTTCTTTGGTAAGTACACAACAGTAGAAACACTGGATTGTATAGTATTTCTTTTTTTTTTTTTTTAAGATTTTATTTATTTGTTAGAGAGAAACACAGCCAGAGAGGGAACACAAGCAGGGGGAGTGAGAGAGGGAGAAGCAGGCTTCCTGCTGAGCAGGGAGCCCGATGTGGGGCTCAATCCCAGGTTGATGGGATCATGACCTGAGCCGAAGGCAGTCGCTTAACCAACTGAGCCACCCAGGTGCACCAGGATTGTATAGTATTTCTAATTTTAATTTTTTGAGGAAACTCCATATTGTTTATTACAGCGACTTGACAATTTACATTCCTAACAACAGGGCAAGAGAATTCTCTTTTCTCCACATACTCTCCAACACTTGTCTTTTTGATTACCTACCATTCTGACAAGTGTGAGGAGCTATCTCATTGTGGTTTGGGTTTGCATTTCCCTGACAGTGAGTGATGTTGAGCATCTTTTCATGTATCACTTGTCCATCTTTATGTTTTTTTTTGGAAAACTTGTCTATTCAGATCTTCTCCCCATTTTTAAATCGGGATTTTGGTTTTTTTTGCTGTTGAGTTGCATGAGTTATTTATACATTTTGGATTTTAACCCCTTCATGGGTCTATGATTTGAAAATACTTTCTCCCATTTAGTAGGCTTCCTTTTAATTTTGTTGATAGTTTCCCTTGCTGTACAGAAGCTTTGTAGTTGGATGTAGTCCTATGTGTTTATTTTTGCTTTTGTTATTTTGCCTTTGGAGTCAGAGTCAAAAAATCATTGCCAAGACTGAATGTCAAAGAGCTAATCCCCTATGTTGTCCTCTAGCAGTTTCATGGTTTCAGGTCTTACATTCAAATCTTTAAACCATGTTGAGTTAATGTTTGTATACGGTGGAAGAAAATGGTCCACTTTCATTCTTCTGCATATGGCTCTCCAGTTTTCCCAGCACCATTTATTGAAAGACTCTTTGCCCCATTGTATATTCTTGTCTCCTTGTCTTAAATTAAGTGACTTATATTCCACTGATCTATGTGGCTGTTTTTTATGCCAATAACAAACTGTATAAATTGCCATAGTTTTGTAATGTAGTTTGAAATCAGGTTACATGACCTTCTAGCTTTGTTCTTCTTTCATGAGGTTCCATTGGCTATTTGGAGTCTTTTGTGGTTTCATACAAATTTGGGGATTTTTATTCTATTTCCATGAGAAAGGTCACTGGGATGTTGATAAAGATTTCACTGAATCTCTAGAATGCTTTGGGTAATATGGACATTTAAAAAATATTAACTCTTCAAATACATGAGCACAGAATATTTTTCCATTTGTTTGTGTTTTCTTCAATTACTTTCATTAGTGTCTTATCATTTTCACTGTATGGATCTTTCACTTCCTTGTTAAATTTGTCCCAGGTATTTTATTATTTTTGATGCAATTGCAAATGAGATTATTTTCTTAATGTCTTTTTCTGATAGCTTGTTAGTTTATAGAAACACCACTGATTTTTTTATATTGTGTACCCTGCAACATTTCTAAATTCATGTATTGTTTTATTTTTCATTTATTGGTTCATTTTTTTTTTCATTTATATAGTTTTTTGTGGTATCTTTAGAGTTTTATAAGTACAAAATAATGTCATGTGTAGATCATGCCAGGTGTACTTCTTCATTTATAATTTGGATGACTTTTATTCCTCCTTCTTGCCTAATTGCTCTGGCTGTAACTTCCAATACTATGTTGAATAAATATAGTAAGAATGGGTACATTTATCTTGTCCCTGATCTTAGAAAACAAGCTTTCAGCTTTTCATCATTGAGGAGGATGTCAGCTGTGGTTCTGTCATACACAGCCTTTATTATATTGAGGTACATTTCCTTTATACCCTCATGTTTAGAGTCTTTAACATCTTTATCATAAATGGATGTTGAATCCTGTGAAATGTTTTTACTGTGTCTGTTGAAATGATCACATAATTTTATCCTTCATTTTGTTAATGTGGTGAATCGTATTCCCTAATTGGAGAATGCTAAGCCATCCTCACTTGCTGTAAATTAACCCCACTCTCTCTCATGGTGTATGACCATTTTAGTGTACTGTAGAAAGCAGATTCCTAATATTTTGTTGAAGATGCTTGCATGTATATTTATGAGGGATATTGGCTTGTAATTCTGTGTATGTGTGTGTACGTGCACGTGTGCGTGCACACATGCACATGCACGAGTGATAACTTTGGTTTTGGTATCACAGTAATGCTGGCCTATACGTCTCAAAATAAGTTTAGATGTGTTCCTTCCTATTCAATTTTTTGGAAAAGTTTGAGAAGCATAACTATTAAATTTTACTTGAATGTTTAATAGAAGCCACCAATGAAACAACTGGTCCTGGGCTTTTGTTTGTTGGGAGATTTAAATTACTGATTCCTTACCACTAATCGGCCTATTGAACTTTTCTATTTCTGCGTGATTCAGTCTTGGAAGATTGTTTCTCTCTGGGAATTTATCCATTTCTTCTAGGCTTCTAGTCCAATTTATTGCTGTATAATTCTTTCATAGTAGTCTCTTATGATCCTTTGTATTTCTGCAGCATCCATTGAAACCTTTCCTTCATTTCTGATTTAATTTGAGCCCTCTTTTTTTTTTCCTTAGAGAGTGTAACTGAAGTTTATAGACTTTTTTTTTTATCTTTTCAAAGACTTAGCTCTTAATTTATTTGATCTTTTCTCTAGTGTTTTTAGTCTATATTTCATTATTTCCACTCTAATCTTTATTATTTCCTTCCATCTCCTAACTTTGTCTTTATTTCTTTTTAAATTTCTTTAGGTATAAACCTAACTAAGATCTTCTTGTTTCTTGAGGTGTTCCTATATTGCTCATTCTTTTCCTCTTAGTATTGCTTTTGAAGCAGCCCACAGATTTTGGTATGTTGTATCTCCATTTTTATTTGTCTCCAAGGTATTACTTTTAATTTCTCATTTAATTTTTTTCAAAGGCCTATTTGTTGCTGAAGAATATGCTGTTTAATCTCCAACTAATTGTGATTTTTTTCTTCTTGTAACTGATTTCTAGTTTCATACCATCATGGTTGGAAAAGATGCTTGATGCTATCTCAATCTTCTTAAATCTTTTGAGACATGTTTTATGTCCTAACATATGATCTATTCTAGAGAATGTTCCATATACACTTAGGAGGAATTTATATACTGCCTTTTGGGGATGGATGTCCTGAATATACTAAATCCATCTGGTCTAATGTGTCATTAAAAGCTGATGCTCCTTTATTGATTTTCTCTTTGGATGACTTATCTATTGATGTAAATATGGTGTTAAAGTTTCTTACTATTACTGTGGTGTTGTCAATATTTCTCTTTAGTTCTGTTAATATTTTCTTTATACATTTGGGTGCTCCTATGTTGGGTGCATATTTATGAATATTACATCTTCTTGTTGAATTAACCCTTTATCAGATGGAATGTCCTTCTTTTTTGATCTCTCACATAGTCTTTGTCTTAAAGTTTATTTTTTTTCTGATACAAGTATAACCACCCAAGCATCCTTTGTTTTGTGTTTGTTTTCTCAAGCTTTCACTGCGTTTCCATTTTATGGAATATCTTTTTCCATCCCTTCATTTCCAGTCTATGTGTGCCGATATATTTGAAGTAAATTTTCTGTAGGCAGCATATAGATCTATATTGGTTCTTCTTCTTCCATTCTGTCAATCACTCTATGTCTTTTGATTGAAGAACTTAATCCACTTACATTTAAAGTAACTACTGGTAGGTATGTACTTACTGCCATTTGTCAATTGTTTTTCTGGCTGTTTGCATTTCTTCTCTGTTCCTTTCTTCTTTTCCTCCTCTCCTCCTTTTGGTTTGATGGTTGTCCTAAGTGTTGTACTCAGATTCCTCTCTCATTATATTTAGTGTATTTACTATAGGTTCTTGCTTTGTGGTAACAGTAAGGTTCATATATAAGAGCCTATATAGGGGCACCTGGGTGGCTCAGTTGGTTAAGCAACTGCCTTCGGCTCAGGTCATGATCCCGGAGACCCGGGATCAAGTCCTACATTGGGCTCCCTGCTTGACAGGAAGCCTGCTTCTTCCTCTCTCACTCCCCCTGTTTGTATTCCCTCTCTCGCTGTGTTTCTCTCTGTCAAATAAATAAATAATAAAATCCTTTATATATATATATATATATATTTTTATATATTATATATATATAATAGTCTATCCAAGTAGATAGCAAGTTTAAGCTCGAATGTATTCTGAAACCTTACATTTTTACTACCCTCTGCCACATTTTATTTCTTTGATATTACATTCTATATCTTTTCATTTTATGTAACCCTTACTCAATAATTGTAGTTATACTTATTCTTACTACTTTTGTCTTTTAATCTCCATACTAGCTTTATAATTAATCAATACACTATCTTTATTATATATTTGGCTTTATCAGAGAGGTTGTTACTTTGACATGTTTCCTTATTAATAACTCATGTGGGGGCTCCTGGGTGCCTCAGTTGTTGAGCGTCTGCCTTCGGCTCTGGTCATGATCCTGGCTTCCTGGGATCGAGACCCGCATCAGGCTTCCTGCCGAGCTCTCTCTCTCATTCCCCCTCTCTCATTCCCACTGATTGTATTCCCTCTCTGTGTTTCTCTGTCAAATAAATAAAATCTTAAAAAAAAACAATAATTTGTGTCTTTTTTTTCCACTTAAAGTAGCCCCTTTAATATTCCTTATAAATCTGGTATAGTAGTGATGAACTACTTTAACTTTTGCTTGTCTGGAGAAGTCTTTATTACTCCTTTTCTGAATGAATCTCTTGCTGCCTAGAGTATTCTTAGTTGGATTGATTGATTGATTATTTACTTATTTATTTATTTATTTTTACATTCTGCATTTTGAATATATCAGACTCTTCTCATCTGTAAAGTTTCTGCTGAAAATATCTTGTAGTCTTATAAGGATTCCCTTGTACTTAAAAGTTACATTTATCTTGCTATTTTTAAGATTCTTTCCTTACATTCAATTTTTGACATTCTAATTATCAAATGTCTTTTTTAAATTTTTTTAAGATTATTTATTTATTTATTTGACAGAGAGATACACAGCTAGAGAGGTAACAGAAGCAGGGGGTGTGAAAGAGGGAGAAGCAGGCCTCCTGCAGAGCAGGAAGCCCGGTGGTGCGAGGCTTGATCCTGGGACCCCGGGGTCATGACCTGAGCCGATGGCAGTCGCTTAACCAGCTGAGCCACCCAGGCACCCCTATCAAGTGTCTTGATGTGGATTTCTTTATTTCATCTTATCTGTAACTTTATATTGGTTTCTTCCTCTAGGTCAGAAAATTTTCAGACATTTTTTCTTCAAGTAAGTTTTCACCATTTTTCCTATTTTCTTTCTGTTTTTGCCATTTTTCTCTCTATTTCCTTTCCCTATAACGTGGATGTTACTCCATTTGTTATGGTCCTATAGTTCTCTTATGCTATCTTCATTTTTAAAAATTCCTTTTTATTTTCTTTTTGATAGTCCAACTACACAATTTCCATTGGCTTGTGTTCCAGGTTACTGATCTATTCTGCTTCATCTAGTTAGCTGGTTGGCTTTTGGACCATTCTAACGTGTTTTTCAGTTCAGTTGTTGTATTCATCTCTGTTACTTCTATTCAGTACTTTCTTGTATTTTTACCTCTCTATGGAAGTTCTCATATTCCTCTCTCAAGTTTGGGGCGCACTTTTCTGACCATTACTTATCTTTTTATGAGATATATTACTGATGTCCCTTTCCATGAAGTCCTTTTCTGAGGTTTTATCTTATTCTTCTGTTTCAAACATGTTCCTCTGTTTCCTCATTTTGCTTGACCCTCTGTGTTGGTTTCTATGATTTAGGTAAAACAGCTTCTACCTCTCCCAGTGTTTTTGCAAAGTGACACTGCATAGGAGATTAACCTTGTCCTTCAACCTTGCCATAGGTCTTGGTTGTCTTCCAGACATTTGTGATTGTGTAAACAACCTGATTTATTCTTGTTGGGTCCTAGCTGGAGGGTGTGCCAACACCTTTCAGTGTTGCAAAGGATAGGATTTTAGCACCTAGTTTAAGGCTGATTGGAAGTCACATGCTCAGGCAGTACCTTTAAATTACACAAATATAAACAATGCTGTGGGACTGTAGTCTAAAATCTACTGGGCTTCAGACCAGTCTAAAGGTGACCCCTGGCTGACAGATGAAAAAATCAGGGTCCAGAGTATATTAGCTCCTTTCTTCAAGGTACCAGTGAGCTATGATAGGTAAAAAATGATGCAAAGATGGTGTGCACTGATTATGTTCCCTGAGAGCACCCCGGTAGCCTCTAGATGTGTTGAAAGTCTGAAGCCTTCCCCTAAGGCTGAAGTTCCAGGACAAGGAAATAGTTTTTTTTCCAGTGAAGACTGGAAGTATGTTTCAATCTGCCATCTGTGCAGAGCCCTGGGGGCAGTAGCCTACCAAGAACTGTCTTTCAGATTGTTGCAGTCTCATGGAGCCCAGAACACAAGCACCCCTGGCCACCAGGATCAGCTGATGAAGGGACATCCCTGGTGTGGACTATATGAACATGCCACCTTACGTGAGGCATCTGGAGAGCCTGGGGAGGGGCACAGCCACCTGTTTTACTGAGGTAGTGGTAGAGTATAGGGCTAGGGTGAACCTACTCTCTTTAGCAGGGCAGCTGGAGAGTGCTGTTACTCTGAATGCCCACATGCATTAGCAAGGTATAAAAAAGTAAAATAGCACCTGTCAGCACCTCTGTCCACAGAGAACATCTCAACTAGCCCCGCCCCTTTGCCAAATGCTCTAAGATTAGCAAATCAATCTCCTCTGTGTGCAGTCTAGGCAGTTTTCAAACTGCTACTTTTGTGTTGGGCTCCAGGGTGAATGAGTGCCTGCAAACTTTTTAAAAGGAGAATGTCAATTCCTTACAGCTCTTTGGGTATCCAGGACACAAGCCCTATTTGCTTTCATAGCCAGACATTTTGTGAGTTTGTCTCTCTAAGGCAGGCCCCTAGGGTCTATGTGCCTGATGTGGGGCATGAATCCCTGTTCCTCAGGGAGAAGCTCCATATTTGTGAGTTTCCTCCAACTATGGGTACATAGTGAGAGAGCATCTCTGCCTCTCCTATCCATCTTGATGTCATCCTTTTATCTTTTGCTGTGGATGAGCTGTTTAGTTTCCACATCTTTTTCAAAGGGCATTGTTCCATAAGTAGCTATAGATTTGGTGTGCCCATAAGAAGAGGTGAGTTTAGTGTCTTCCAATAACACCATTCTTTGATGTCCTCTGTTTTATAAGCCCCTCAGATTTCAGGTTAATTTTTCTCCACAGCATAAATGAATTTATATAGTCTAATTTTTAAAAATCAGTTTCTTTATATTTGACAAGATATAAGTAAACACATTGATAAATAATAAATAACATGCAAGACAAGAAAGAAATGGAAATTGTGGTAAGGCTTAGAGAAATCATAGCTATCCAAATTCCAATTAGAACACAGATGCTCTGACCCAGGGCAGTCTAGATAAATCCCTAATAGCTGAGAAAGCCACCACTGTTGGAAAGCTTCTTAGGATGGTGTTTTTTCCCTCTTCTGATGTGGAGATAGGCAGGTTGGGGCAAGTGTCTTGTATTGTGAGGACTGTCACACATTGACTTTCCTTCCTTCAGGGTCATCTGATTTGATATCTATCACAGTGAACACAATAATTTTAAATTTACGCATTTTGCCTTAAGGCTTTCACTGTGTCAGAATATGTGCAACACTGTGGTTCATGTGGGAAAGTCAACAACCGAAATGGATAATAGGCATCTTTTAGTCAATGCAGACAAGAGGCAAAGAAGGGGTTTAGAGGCAAAATGCATGCTAAACATAGAAAACAGCTGGTTAACATTTATGTAAGTCTTACAAAATGACCCTATGCTAACAATGGCAACAGCAAATATCAACATTTATATGCAGAATTTTAAGGAGATGGTGGAATATTGTGTCTGTTTGTTTTCTTCAATAATTTTTCATGTGTATTTATACATTTAAAACTTCCAGAAACATTTTTAATAATCCTATGAGATTTAATCAAAAGGGTATTACTAATAATAGGGATAATTACATGGTAACTGCAATTGATTTGCTATGTATTGTTTTAGATCTATTTTCCAAAACTTTTGTATTTGCAGAGCAACTGCATTTATTAATTCATTAAACAGTGTATGCCCTCTCTTATTCTTAACAGTGACTAAAGCTAATGAATTTATATAAAGACAGACTTGCTGGAAATGAAAATATAAAATTGGACAAAGTCTAAAAATAGCAAATATATTATAGCTAATTTCAATATGTCACTTTTTATCAAGCAGAGATGGTCATAGAAGGGGAAAAATCTATTTAAAAATGGCCACTCATGACTGGCAAGACATGGAAAACATAAAATTGTACCAGGACTAAAAATAGTAATAAACTTATTTATCTGAAAATGTCAGTTTTTATCTAGCTGAGCTCTTCATGCAAGGAAAATTATAATTTCCTAAGTAGTTTGTGCTTCAAAAACAACTTTGTGCCCTTTGAATCTCCACCAAATAAATAATGCAAAACAGAATATTTTCTCTTTTGTACAATCGTTCCTCATTACTTATGTTATCTAGTTAGATCTTCAGACAAATTAAAATTTGGTCAAATCATCCCAAACTGTGCAATATGTAATAAAGTAGCAAACCCAACAAACAATTCAGATTTTCTCATTGCTATTGAAGTGTAAATACTAATGAAAGTTGTTTGTAAAAATACTTTTTTTAGAAAAGTATTTATAAAATAACAGTATGATTGATTTCAAAACTCTTTTGTGGATTTGTGACGCAATATCCTGATACTTGAGGTCTACTCCAAAACTGTAAATTAAGAAAAGAAATCCTACTTTTCTCCTACTTGTGGGCAAAACAGACCTTCCTTGCATAGGAGCCAAAGGAAAGGCACCTTGTGCCCTAAATGTGTGCTGTCTGCCCTCTGACATCATCCACAGTGAAAGAACAGTTTCTGAAATAGGAAGTAATAGATAGTCCACTCTATTTCCCCCCCTCATTGAGAATGAAAGCACTTTATATTTGTGATAGATTCAAATATTAACCATTTACACATGACTAATAAAATCAGGAAATACAGTAACCAGTAGGTAGATGAAATTCCCAACATTCTAAATTTATTTATTTATTCATTTATTTATTTATCTTTCTTTTTCTTTCTTTTTTCTTTTCTTTTCTTTTCTTTTCTTTCTTTTTCTTCCTTTCTTTCTTTTTTGAGAGAGAGTATGTGTATGCTTAGGAATAAGGTGGGAAAGAGCAGAGAGAGGGGGAGAGAGAGTCTTAGGCAGACTCCCCATTGAGCACAGAGCCTGGTGTAGGGCTTGATCTTAGGACCCTAGGATCATGATCCTAAGATCATGATGATGAGGTCATGACCCGAGCTGATACCAAGAACTGGACCCTTAATTGGCTGCACTGCCCAGGTGCCCCGAAGGGACAGAGAATCTTAAAGGCTCCACACTCAGCACTGAGCCCAAGGCTCATTCTCACAACCCTGATATCATGACCAGAGCTGAAATCAAGAGTCAGTTGCTTAACTGACTAAGTCATCCAGGTGGCCCTCTTAATTTCTTTCTTAAAAGAAACTGTGTGTTATCTCTTCCTGACAATATAAAAGTATATATGGTCAGAAGTTTTAACTTTTGAAATAGGAATTCAATCAACCAATGTGCTTTTAAATAAATAATATTTTCAAAATAATTTTGCTAAACAGACCTATGGTCTAAGGACAAAGGGAGCTGGACAGGTGATGTTAGCAGGGTCCTGAGGAAGAGATGGGGATCCAATGGCTAACATTCAGGAGAAAATGCTCTTGCCCAGGGTGGGAGACAAGGCCCTGGGCTCACCCATGTCATGGGACTTGGATTCAGTAGAAACCAGAACTGAAAGGATGAGGTTCTCACAGTAAATACCAGAGAAATATCCTTTCCTGCATCATATAGGGGGCAGGGAAATGGGAATCATTTTGAAATAAACTGCGGCACTCTGTTCTGCTTAACATGGGCCACCCTCAGGAGAAACTACTCAACTAGGACTTAATCTGCTGGGTAGTATCAAAGCCCAATTGTCAGAGGAAAGGAAATATCCAACTCCAGCTCTTTCTAGCAAGTCTGTCCCACCTAAGGGGAAGAACAAACACAGAAGCTCTAGTGAAACTCACAGTCCGGAAGCATAGTCTCATTAAAGGTCTGGCCTAATAATAGGACATAGAATACTTCTGCTCCCCTCATACTTAAGCCCAATGGCCTATTTACAGCAGTTTCTTTTACTTGTTACATCATATCTGACTATGAAGAAAAAAATCACAAGGCATACTATAAGGCAAAAACCACAATTTGAAGAGACAGAGCATCAAAACCAGGACAAAAGTGTTAGAATTATCAGACTAGAAATTTAAATAGACATGAGTAATATGCTAAGGGTTCTAATCCCTGAAGTAGACCATATACAAGAACAGATGGGCAACAGTGGCAGAGAGATGGATATCATAAGAAAGAACTAAAAATAAATGTCAGAGATCAAAAAACACTGTAGCAGAAATGAAGAATGTCTTTGATGGATTTATGAGTAAACTGGACATGACTGGGAAAGAATCTTTGAGCTTCAGCATATCTCAATAGCAACTTCTAAAACTGAAAAGCAACAAGAAAAAAGACTAGAAAAAACAAAATGGAAAGGAATATCCAAGTATTATGGGACAGCTACAAAACATATAACAGATGTGTAATGGGAATACCAGGAGAGGAAGTAGAGAAACAGAAGACACAAAACACTAGTGACCAAGAATTTCCTCAAATTAATGTCAGGTACCAAACCACAGATGCACCGTGCTTACAGAACACCAAGCAGAATAAATGCAAAATAAATGCAAAATAAATAAATAATCTTCAAACTACACAAAATTCAAAGATAAAGAAAAAAAATCATGAAAAGAGCCAGAGACAAAACACTTTCCCTGCTGAGAAACAAAGATAAGAATCACATCTAACTGCTTCTCAGAAACCATGCAAGCAAGAATAGAGAGGCATGGAACAACCCAGAATTCTGTGCACTGTAAAATTATCCCTCAAAAGTGAAAGAGAATTAAGATCTTTCTCAAACATAAATTGAAAGAATTTGTTGTGATAGACCTGACTTGCAAAAAATGTTAAGAGGAGTTTTTTAGAAAAAGGAAAATAAAATAGGTCCCAAACTTGAATTTACATAAAGAAAGGAAGAGCATTAAAGAAGGAATAAGTGAAGGTAAAATAAAAATCTTTAACTTTCTTATCTTAATTGATTTGACAGATAATTTTGTTCAAAATAATACCAACAGTTTATTCTATCATGTGTGCTTAACTATGCACCTATGATATAGATATGCTAATGTAAGCTTACCCATAAGTAATATAAATGACAGCAATGACACTAGGCATAGGAGGGGAAAAGGAGGATTATTTTCTTATTATATGATACCCTACCTGTTCAGTAGTACAGTATTATTTGAAAGATGACTTGGATTAGTTGTAAACATATATTGCAACCTCTAATGCAACCACTATTTTTTTTAAAAGAGAAGTATGACTAACATGCTAAGAAAGAAGAGAAAAATGTAATCATACAAATGCTTAATTAAAACCACTAAAAGTTGGAAAGAGGAGAAAGCAAAAAAAAAAAAGCAAACAAGAATGCAACAAATAGAAAACAGCCACAATGGTAGATATTTATCCAGTTACAACAATAATCACTTTGAGTATCAGTAGCCCAAATGCACAAATTAAGACTAAGATTGTCAGGGTGGCTTAAAGAACAAGACTAACAATGCATTGTCCACAGACATTCTCTTTAAATGTAAAAACATTCACTTACCCCATACACCATACACAAAGATAAACTCAAAATGGACGAAAGACCTTAACATCAGGCAGGAATCTATCAAAATCCTAGAGGAAAACATGGGCAATAACCTCTTTGACATCAGCCACAGCAACTTCTTTCATGACATGTCTCCAAAAGCAAAGGAAACAAAAAAGCGAAAATGAACTTTTGGGACATCATCAAAATAAAAAGCTTCTGCACAGCAAAGGAAACAGTCAACAAAACAAAAAGACAACCCACAGAATGGGAGAAGATATTTGTAAATGATACAACAGGCAAAGAGCTGATATCCAAAATCTGAAAAGAACTCTTCAAACTGAAAAACCAAAAAAATGATGATTGCATCAAAAAATGGACAGAAGACATGAACAGACACTTCTCCACAGAAGATATACAAATGGCTAGCACACACATGAAAAAATGTTCATAATCATTAGTCATCAGGGAAATTCAAATCAAAAGCACATTGAGATACCACCTTACACCAGTCAGAATGGCCAAAATTAACAGGACAGGACAAGTCTTGGAGAGGCTGTGGAGAAAGGGGAACCCTCTTACACTGTTGGTAGGAATGCAAGTTGGTGCAGCTGCTTTGGAAAACAGTGTGGAGATTCCTTAAAAAATTAAAAACAGAGCTACCCTATGACCCTGCAATTGCACTACTGGATACTGACCCCAAAGATACAGATGTAGTGAAAAGAAGGGCCATATGTATCCCAATGTTCATAGCAGCAAAGGCTATAATGCCAAACTGTGGAAAGAGCCAAGGTGCCCTTCAACAGATGAATGGATAAAGAAGATATGGTCCATATGTTCAATGGAATATTATGCCTCCATCAGAAGGGATGAATACCCAACTTTTGTAGCAATGTGGATGGGACTGGAGGAGACTGTGCTGAATGAAATAATCCAAGCAGAGAAAGTCAAGCATCACACGGTTTCACTTACCTGTGAAGCATAAGGAGTAACATGGAGGACAGCAGGAGAAGGAAAGGAAATGTGAACTGGGGTAAAACAGAGAGGGAGATAAAGCATGAGAGACTTTGTACTCTAAGGAAAAAACTAAGGGTTTTGGAAGGGAGGGGGCTCAGGGGATGGGTGAGCCTAGTGGTGGGTATTAGGAAGGGCATGAATTACATGGATTACTTGGTGTGGGGTATAAACAATGAATCTTTGACACTGAAAAAATAAATTATTTTTAAAAATAAATGTAAAAACATATACAAAGTTTAAAAATACAATGGAAAAATATACCAGAATAATACTCATCAAAGAAAGCAAGAGTAGCTATATTAATTTCAGGCAGAGTAAACTTCAAAGCTAAAATAATTTACCAGAGATGCAGGAGGGTATTACATGATGATACAGGCATCAGTCTCCAAGAAGACACAGCAATCCTTAACACATATATGCCTAACACCATAGTATCTAATTATGAGAGGAAAAACTAATAGAATTATTGAGAAATAAATCAATCCATTATCACATTTAGAGATTTCAACATCCATCTATCAGGAATCAATAGATCCAGCAGGCAGAAAATCAATAAGGATATAGTGGAGCTTAACAAATCAACCAACTTGGTATAATTGTTACTTTTAGACTACTTCATTGAAAAACAGTAGGATATAAATTCTTCTCAATTTCACATGGAACATTTACCAATTAGGGATGCCTGGGTGGCTCAGTTGGTTAAGTGTCTGCCTTTGGCTGAGGTCATGATCCCCAGGTCCTGGGATTAAGTCCCACATCAGGCTCCGTGCTTAGCAAAGAGTCTGCTTCTCCCTCTCTACCTCTCCCACCTGCTAATGCTCTCTCTCCCTCTCTCTCCCTCCCTCTTTCTCTCTCTTTCTCTCTCTGTGAAATGAATAAATGAAATCTTGTTAAAAAAGAAGAAAAATAGGTCACATTCGAGGCAATAAAACACATCTTACCAAATCAAAAAATACAGAAATTTTACAAAGTCAGCTCTCAGAATATAACTGAATTTAGCTAAAAACAATGACAGAAAAATAACTGGAGAGCCCCCCCTAATACAACAAACTTCTAAATAACAAATGGTGAAAGAAGAAATATTAAGTAAAATTAAATACTATTTTTAAATAAATGAGAATGAAATATGGTTGTTAAAATTTGTGGGATGTAGCAAAAGCAGTACTTAGATAGCAATTTATAGCTTTGTTTGTATATATAGGTGTCTTCCAGTTTTTGTACTTTTGTATTATGCTACTTCTCTTTGGTCAAATACCTACCTGAGCACCTACTATTACTAACTGAAAGATATCTGAAGAGGACTTCATTGTCATAAAACAAGATGGAAACTGAAAATAGTGTTCAGCATTTATTTTGCACTGAGCTATTACAGGGCGGCACACACCTTGAGCAAAAAGAGTGGGTCCACCAACCTCCTTCATTGGGAAAAACTCTCAGTATCTCAGCATCAAGTTGCCATAGTTCTGGACTGTGTCTACGAGCATCTGTGCCTTGTCTTGATTCATTCTGTGCATCCATTAGGAAGACATAGCATAAGGTATCAGAGAAGCCTAAGAGAAGTTACCTGGGGGACCTGAAAACATGCAAAATTTTTTACTTATGAATTGTGGTAAATGCTTCTTCACTTTATGCCATTTTGGCTTATAACAGGTCTCATAGGATGAGGGGGAAACCTGTATTAGAAAAGAAGAAAGATAACAGGTGTGCCTGGATAGCTCAGTCAGTTAAACATCCAACTCTTGATCTCAGCTCAGGTCTTGATCTGTGAGTTGTGAGTTCAAGCCCCATGCCTGGCTCCAAGCTGGGCTCAATTTTGGCCTCCACACTGAACTGGGAGAAGGGGAGGAGAAGGACTGATCAAAAATCAATAATCTAAGTTTCCACCTTAAGAAGCTAGAAAAGAAAGCAGAAGAAAAGCAGAAGAAAAGAAACTAAAAATGACAGCAGACGGTGCCTGGGTGGCTCTGTCGGTTAAGCAGCTGCCCTCTCTGGTCATGATTCCAGAGTTGGATTCCCTGCTCAGTGGGGAGCCTGCTTCTCCCTCTGCCAGTTCTTCCCCCTGCCTGTACTCTCTCAGTCGAATAAATTAAATTAAATTTTTTAAAATGAGAGAAAAAAATAAATGGAATTGAAAACCAAAAAATCAATAGAGAAAATCAATGAAAGCAAAGCTGATTCTTTGAAAAGATCAATAAAATTGATATGCTTCTAATCAAATTATTTAAGGAAATAAAAACATAAGACATAAATTATTATATCAGGAATGAAATAAGAGACACCACTATGGATGCTATGTACATTAGAAAGATAATAAAGAATTCTACAAATAACTCTATGCCCACAAATATGATAGCCAAGATAAAATGGGGCAAATCCCAAACACAAAAATTTCCATAACTCACACAGGAAATACACAATCTAAATAAGGTAGTATAAGTATTTATGAATCAATAATCAAACACTTTCCACAACAGGAAAAAAAATACCCAGATGGGTTTATTGGTGAATTCTACCAAATACTTAGGAAAGAAATTATATCAGTTCTATACAATCTCTTTCAGAGGGTGGACAGAGGGAATATTTCCTGACTCATTCTATGAGGCCAGCACTACTCTGATGTCAAAATCAGGAAAAGGTGTTATAAGAAATAAAAACAAAGATTAATAAGCATGGATGCAGAAATCCTGTGTAAGTTAGCAAATTAAATACAACAATGTGTTCTCCTCTAGGATTTTGATAGATTCCTGTCTCATATTTAGATCTTTCATCCTGGAGGAGAACACAGACAGCAAACTCTTTGACCTCAGCTGCAGCAACTTCTTGCTAGACACATTTCCAAAGGCAAGGGAAACAAAGAAAAAATGAACTACTGGGACTTCATCGGGATAAAAAACACTTTGGCACAGCAAAGGAAACAATCAACAAAACAAAAGGCAACCTAAAGAATGAAGGAGATATTCACAAATAAGTATCAGATAAAGGATTAATATCCAAAATCTGTAAAGAACTTCTCAAACTCAGTACCCCTCAAAAAATAAAAAAAAAAATCCAGGAAAGAAATAGGCAGAAGATGTGAACAGACATTTCTCTAAAGAAGACACACAAATGGCTAAGAGACATATGAAAAATGCTCAACATCACTCAGCATCAAGGAAATACAAATCAAAACCACAATGAGATACCACCTCACACCAGTCAGAATTATTAAAATTAACAACTCAAGAAACAACAGATGTTGATGAGGATGTGGAGAAAGGGGAAAAGGGGAACCCTTTCACTGTTAGTGGGAATGCAAGCTGGTACAGCCACTTTGGAAACAGTACTGAGGTTCCTCAAAAAGTTAAAAATAGAGCTACCCTATGACCCAGCAATTGCACTACTGGGTATTTACCTTAAAGATACAGATGTAGTGAAAAGAAGGGGCACCTGCACACCAATGTTTATAGCAACAATGGCCACAATAGCTAAACTATGGAAAGAGCCTGGATGTCCATCGATGATGGATAAAGAAGAGGGTATACACACACATATATATACATACATACAATGGAATATTACTCATCCCATCAAAAAGAACAAAATCTTTCCATCTGCAGCAATGTGGATAGAGCTAGAATGTATTATACTAAGTGAAATTAGTCAGAGAAAGATAAATACCATATGGTTTAACTCATATGTGGAATTTAAGGAACAAAACAGATAAACACAGGGGAAGAGAAGGAAAAATAAAATAAGATAAAAACTGAGAGGGAGGCTAACCATAAGAGACCCTTAACTATAAGGAACAAACTGAGGGTTGCTAGAGGGAAGGTGGGTGGGGGAATGGGATAATTGAGTGATGGACATTAAGACTTGGTGTAATGAGCACCGGGTGTTATATGCAACTGATGGATCACTAAAGTCTGTCCCTGAAACTAATAATAGACTATATGATAACTAAATTGAATTTAAATAAAAAAATAAAAATCAATAAATCAACAATATACATTTGGGCTCTTTCTATAATTTGGCTATTGTTGATAATGCAGCTATAAACATTGGGGTGTAGGTGTCACTTTGAATCAGTATTTTTGTATCCTTTGGATAAATCCACAGCCATGCAATTCCTGAGCTGTAAGGTAGATCTATTTTTTACTTTTTGAGGAACTTCCATACTGTTTTCCAGATTGGCAGCAGCATCATTGTGATGAGCACTGGGTGGCATATATAAGTGATGAATCACTAAATTCTACTCCTGAAACCAGTATTACACTATATGTTCACTAACTAGAATTTAAATAAACACTTGAAAAAAATAAAAATAAATAAGTTCAACAACATATAAAAATAATTATATATCACAAGCAGGATGGATTTATCTTTGGCATGCAAGCATGGTTCAGTGTTTTAGAATCAATTAATGTAATCCACTTAAAATAAACTGAAATAGAAAAAAAAAACTGAAATAGAAAAGTCACATGATTATATATATTGATCCAGGAAAAATATTTAACAAAGTTTAATACCCTTTCATAACAAAAATCTCAGCAAACTAGCACTAGAAGGTAAGCTGAGGCATATTCTATTTCTTTTCAAGGATTTATTTGAGAATACATTTACTCAAACTGGATAGTGCCAAACTAAAGTACTCATTGTGCACTCATTTTTGTTTTGTATTGTGGCAGAACTGGAGAGCAGCAGGGATGTGTTCTTTCCTATGTGGTGTCTATGACTTTTTCTATTTCCTCCATTCACACTTTACTTATATACTGGCTTATTATTTTTTTAAATAAGGCTTTAATTGGCCACATGCTTAAATTTCACACATTTGGATGTACCCAACCCTATTCCATTTTTGGCCTATTTATCCCCATAACTTTCATTATCAGTTAATAGTCTATATTTTTTACTTATTTATCTTCTGCAAATTAACCTCCTTTCACAAGACTTATGGTTCCATGCAAGCAGGATTCACTTCTGCTTCCTACGCTGTCTTATGTCCACTATTCAAAACACTACCTGGTACATAATAGTTTTCCAAGAAATAATTTTGAATGGATAAATGAATAAATTAACTAAGAGTAAAATAATCCTAATCATGTAGCCTATCAATTGGATTTATAATGAGTACAGTAACTAACACATATCTATTTCTTATTATATACACATTTAATGTGGGTGCATTGAATCCTCCTAACCATATGAGTTAGGTACTACCCTTAAGTCCATTTAACATAAGGATACTAAGTTAAAACAACTTCCTAAAGACAGCATGTCATAGAGAGAGGAAAGGATTTTGAACCCATGTAAACTTTATGTTCCTCAAAATATACCATATGATACCTATTTTTGTCCAAAACTATTGCTTGAATAGACCATCCCCTCCAAACAGATTTGAAAACCCACCTCTCTTTCCTATTATGTGTTGGTTTATGCTTGGACTCCCTATTCTATATCACTGGTCAGCTTGTCTCTCTCAGAACTGAATCTGAAAGTCTCAAGTCCTAGTATCTAGCAGAATAAATGTTCAAGCTTATTTTTCTTTAAAGATATCTTTAGTGTCATTGATCCTTTAGTTTCCCCCCTGAATTTTAAGTTCAAGTTGTTGAGATAAACAAAATAAGGAAAAACTTGTAAAAATCCCTATTTAGATTTGTGTTTACACTAACACTGAACATACAGGTTCAGTTGAAGAATTTTCATTATTGTGTGTATTTCATACTAATTTATTCATGTAAAAACCAAGAATATCTCTTCTTTCCTCTGCCTTATTTTAATGGTCTTCAATAAAGAACACGCACACATACACACATACATATATAAACACACAACTATATATTATATTAATATATTTATGTGTGTTTTATTCCTATGTACTTGATAGTCTTGGTCAATTTTGTAAATGAAACCATTTTAAAATTAGTTTAATTCGATTCAATGAGACAGAGTGTTGATTTTTTTTTCCCTCTTTGATCTCATGTACAAAGCTCTGAATTAATCTTATTCAGTTCATAGTATGTTATCATTTTTCCATGCCAGGCATCTTTTTATGTCATTTACTTATTGTTTTTTTCCCATATTCTCTGTTGTAATTTATTTCTCCCTCATCATAGACTACAGGGTTCTCTGCAGAAATAGAACTAATACAAGATTCATGTATATATATCTATGTATGTATGTGTATGTATCTTTGCAAATATATGAGACGAGACTTATAAGGAATTTGTTCATGTAGTTATGGAGTCATCCCATGATCTGCTGTCTCTAAGCTAGACACCCAAGAGAGCCAGTGGTTTAATTCCATCCAAAGTCAAAAGCTTGAGAACCAAGGGAGCTGATGATGGAGATTACAGTCAAGATCTAAGGGCCAGAGAACCAAGAATATTGAGAAGGTCAATATCTCAGCTCAAACAACCTAACAGAAAGAATAAGGAGAGAATATCTCCTTCTTCCACATTTTGTTCTTCTTCAGGCCCTCATCAGATTCGGTGATGCTGACCAACACTGAGGAAGAGGATCTGCTTTACTGAGTTTATGAAAATTTAAATATTAATCTCATCCAAAAACATCCTCAGGCACATCCAGAAATGTTTAATCTGGGAACTCCCTGGCCTAGTCAAATTGACACACACAAATTAACCATCAAAATTCCTATATTCATGAGAATAGGAGTCTATTCCCATCCTCCCAATGATGGTGGCATTGTTGCCCTGCCATGGGCATTCCAGTGGTATCTCTCATGGACTTTTGTGAGAAGTTCTTTGAGGCGCAGATCCAAAGCAGATCATTTAATAAACATGGCAGAAAGGTGGCCATACACTCCCAGCAGTCAATCAGAGGGTTCAGAATCCTCAAATCCTCTCCAACACTCAATGTTGTCTAAGTTTGTGGTGTTTGGCCAGTTGAATAGGTATAGTACGATAGTATTCTTGTTGTATTATGATTTTACCTGAAAACAAATAATTTTGAGTTTTGTAAATGTTTTTATATTTTTGGATTACAATTTCTATAAATTACTTGTTGACATCCTTTTCCACATTTTTTTTTACTTTTTTTTAAAAAAGATTATTTATTTATTTATTTGAGAGACAGAGAGAAAACATGAGAGAGGCGAGGCCAGAGGAAGAAGCAGAGTCCCCATGAAGCTGGGAGCCTAATGAGGAACTCAATCCTGGGATTCTACAATGACCTGAGCTAAAAGCAGTGGCTTAACCAACTGAGCCACCCAGGCTCCCTTTTATTACTGTTTCATTCTCTTCCCAGACATTTTCCTCCCATTGTTCATTTGCTTATCATTTTACATATATTACTTCATACATATATTGGCTACTGGTCAGTTTTCAATAATGAAAATATCATTCACTCATGCATCTCCATTACTGCATACAATAGGTACTCACTAAGGATTGTTAATAGGATAACAAATGAATGATACTACAAACTAGATGTGTTTGTTGAACTGAACTTAAATCAAAAGATGCACAACCAGGGTGCTGGGTGGCTCAGAGGATTAAGCCTCTGCCATTGGCTCAGGTCATGATCTCAGGGTCCTGGGATCGAATCCTCCATTGGGCTATCTGCTCAGCAGGGAGCCTGCTTCCACCTCTCTCTCTGTCTTTCTCTCTGCCCTACTTGTGATCTCTCTCTTGTCAAATAAATACATAAAATCTTAAAAAAAAAAAAAAGACACACAACCAAAGACGATTTTGGCTGTATTCCATTTAACTTAAATTGTAATATATATTCAAGTACCAACACTTCCATACAGAAATCTAAGATGGACACTCTCACCTAGATACATAAAATTGAGAATTATCTAACACATTTCAAAAATCTGATTAAAGACTTTCTTCCTGATTTTCACAAATAATGACAAATTTATCACAGAAAGTTTTACAAAATGTCATAATATTCACATCTGGCAGCGTGACATTCAACACTTTCTGATTCTCAGTTCTCTGATAGGCAAAACGAAAATAATATTTACCTCAAAGGGTTTTTAGATATATAATAATATGTGAACTGTTGATGACTCTGCTGGACACAAAATAATTACTTAAAATTATTGCATCCATTTCCTCCTTGGATATATGTAATAGGGAAACACTTTACACCTTAGCATAGTTTATTGGTGTCTGCATTTAACTGTAAAATAAGAGAAGTAGTTCCTTTAACATTTCAATTCTCTAAATAGGAATTGAATGTGTTAGTTGTTTTTTTTTTTTTTTGTGGGGGGACAATATAATTCATAGAGATTCCTTATTCAGTGATTTAAATTGTGCTTGGTTTCTTGGAATCTCAGGCTTAGCACCCTGGGAAAAGTTCTTTGCTCACCTGATTACCCCTCCTTTATTATCACATAAATCTCAGTGACAGTGGGAAATCATTGGAAGCACAGTGCAGAGAGTTAGCCAACATATTCTCTAGAAAAACATGTACCCAAATCCCTCAGCAGGTTAACAGAGTAACCAGTATGCACATATAAATCAATCTAGCCATCATCTTCAATTATTCGTGAGAGATTCTATGTGCTAAGCTTACTTCTATTTTTATTAACTAGATTTTGTGCTTGGTACTTTTTCTGTGTTAAACTGCCCCTTATTGTGGGGCCCAGTTTTGGATAATGGTTGAGGATTCTATTTGGGTTCAGATCCTGGCTCTATTTTTGCTAATTCTGTGACTTGGGAAAATTATTTTGCTTCTCTAATAAATTCCTAGAGTTTTGTGAATCCAGTGAAACAATGCCACTTGCTAATTTCAGAGCAAATAAGTTTTGGCAGCATAACTTTGTAGCTCTGGACTCATGTTGAATATATTTGGAGTGTTTACCAAGTACTAGAAAATGTACACACCTATTGGGACACTTTTTTTTTTTTACTTGTTACTAAAAATTTTTTTTCCAGTATTCCAAGATTCATTCCCCATTCCCCACACCCAGTGCTCCACGCTTTAGGTGTCCCCAGTACCCACCACCAGGCTCTCCCATCCCTCCAAGTCCCTCAAGATTTTTTGTGTCCAAAGTCTCTGTTGTTTCATTTCCCTCCCTAGATTACCCTAGTTCCCATTTACTTTCCTTCTGCCACTGTCCTCCAGGTTACCCCTCATGCACCACAAGTAAGTGAAACCATGCGATACTTGACTTTCCCTTCTTGGCTTATTTCACTCAGCATCATCTCTTCCAGTCCAGTCCATGTTGCTACAAAAGTTGGATATTCATCCTTTCTGATGGAGGCATAGTATTCCATTGTATATATGTACCACATCTTCTTTATCCATTCATCTGTTGATGGGCACCTTGGCTCTTTCCACAGTTTGGTGATTGTGGCCATTGCTGCGATGAACATTGGGGTGCATATGGCCCTTCTTTTCA
>PITA01013191.1:0-58562 GCA_004023965.1 Spilogale gracilis
GCCACGCCCACCTCAGCTAACTTCTCCTCACCCCTTCTCCCACCACCACTGGCAACCACCATTCCATTGTCTGCCTCTAAGAATTTCACTACTAAAGGTGCACCTCATGTAAGTGAAATCATAGTCTTTTAGTAACTGGCTTCTTTCACTTACTATAGTGTCCTAAAGATTCATCCATGTTATACCATGTTTCAGAATTTTCTTTTCTTTCAAGGCTAATATTCCCCTGTGTATGTATGTATATGTGTGTGTGTTTATTCATTTTGTTTAAGCATTCATCCATCAAGGGACACTTAGGTTGCTTCCATATTTTGGCTACTCTGAATAACGTTTCTAAGAACATAGGTGTAAAAATATCTTGAGTCTTTGCTTTCAGTTACTTTGGGGAAAACAGTACTACTCTATGACCCAGCAATTGCACGTCTAGGTATTTATCCAAAGGGTACAACACAGTGATTTGAACGGCACATGAACCCAATGTGTATAGGAGGAATATCCACAAAAACCAAAATATAGAAAGAGCCCAGAAGTCTACTGACAGATGAAACAATAAAGAAGCGGTGTGTGTGTGTGTGTGTGTGTGTGTGTGTGTGCATATATATTACAAGGGACTATTACTCAGTCATCCAAAAGAATGAAATCTTGCCATTTGCAACAGTGTGGATGAAACTAGAGTATTATGCTAAGTGACATAAGTCAGTCAGAGAAGACAAAACCACAGGACTTTACTCATATGTGGGAATTTAGGAAATGAAACAGATGAACATAGAGGAAGGGGAAGAAAAAATAAGATGACAATAGAGAGGGAGGCAAACCATAAGAGGCCCTTAATTCTAGGAAACCAACTGAAGGCTGCTGGAGGGGAGGTGGGTGGGGGGATGGGATGACTGAGTGATGGGCATTAAGGAGGGCACTTGATGTAATGAGCACTGGGTGTTATATGCAACTGATGCATCACTAAATTTTATCCCTGAAAGTAATGATACAGTATCTATCTTGGTTTTTGTTTATTTCAGAATGTTTTTATCCCTCCTCCATTTCTTAAGGACAGTTTCTTTGGATATAGTATTCTTGGTTGACAGTTTTTTATTTCAGTATTTTGAATGTGTTATGCTATTCTCTTCTGGCCTGAAAATTTTCTGTTGAGATAGTGAACTACAGTTTTATGAGGGTTCCCTTTTATGTCCTTCTCCATTTTCTCTTGTTGCTTGTAAAATTCTTTCTTTGTCTTTACCTTGACAATTTCATAACAATATGTTTCAGTGTAGCCCTATTTGGTTTCAACCTACTTGGGGCTCACTGGGCCTTTTGAATCTAGTGTCTATTTCTATGTTCAGGTTTGGGGTGCCTGGGTGGCTCAATCAGTTAGGGAGTCCAACTCCTGGTTTTAACTCAGGTCATGATCTCGGGGTCCTGAGTGTAGAGCCCAGTGTGGGGTCTGCTTGGGATACTTTCCCCCTTGCCTTTCCCCCTGCTCACACTTTGTCTCTCTCTCTCTCTCTCTCTCTCTCTCTTTCACTAAAATAAATGATAAATGGATTAAAATCTTAAAAAAAATTTTTTTTTGAAAGTCACTGCATCATGCACAGGGATGCCTGTGGAGTATGGCCCCTGCTCGTCTCTAAGAGGAAGTGGATGCTCGTTCATTAACGATTAAAAGGAGCCTCTAGTTGTAGGCAGTGTGTTGGGCAATGGGCTGCCAAAATGACTAAGAGAATGCGAGGGACTCACAGTCCGACAGAGGAAACAGATGCATGTAATAATGGGTTATATACTATACTGGAAAGCTCAGCAGAGTGGTTCACAGGACAGTGAAGGACAAGAGAGGAGGGAAGACTTCACAGCAAATATACGACATGCACAAGGGATCTTTATGACGTGGTCACGAGGGGGCGATGAATCCTGGTGATTGTTATATAACTCTATAAATACACAAAAAAAACCATGAAATTGCACAATTAAATGAGTGAATTTTATGGTATATAAATTGTACTTTAGTAAATCTGTTTATAAAAAATGAACATAGTTGTTGAGTGCAGGAACAGAACACTAAGTTGAACATGATGTGAATATTGTCATCAGGTGATTGTTGAAAAATAAAGAATAAACTTATTTAAAAAATTTGCTGACATGTCAAGAAATTTCTATGATACCAGATCATATTATGGCACAAAGCAGAATGAGTTTAAAATCAATCTGTCTTTGTCATTTACCAACAGTTTAAATAAAAATGTATGTAAATGTAAATATTCAGATGAAACCAGGAAATATATTTTATTTTCAAAAAATATCAGACATCTGAACTATAAAAAAGAGCTAACCTTTCTACTAAAAACATCAAGCTCCTCCTTTAGTCCTTTAACACCAATAAGAATGCTGCCAGATGCGAAGAAGATGCATGCTGGTAACTTAGCTATATGTACAGACTATAGCATGTTTTTCAAACTAAGAAAAAGTTAACTATAATTGATAAGATGGCTTTTAAAAAGTTGTTGGAAGTCTACTGGGGTCAAACAAGATGTTTCCAAAAGATCTACTATGAAGTTTTTAATGGACAACTTAAAATAACTTCTTTCAGTGTTACTGATATGGCTAAATTTTCTGCACCTCTGAAAAATCTATGTATGCATGTATATTAAAATGTATACATACAAAATGCTTATTGAAATCCAAAATGCTGTCTAAAATGTTCAATGCGCTATATTAGTCACTGCATATATAATATGCTTAATTTAGAAATTACATTCATTGTAGTATTTTCCTCATGTCATTAATAAAAATCAAAAGCTTAGCAATTAATGCAGATGGTATAAAATTCTAAATCACCAGCAGAGTAGGAAAAATAATTTCCTCAGAGCCCAGCATCCATAATTCTTTGCATCTCAGTGGTTCTAAAATTGCTTTGGGACAAGTAGGATCATAATCACATCCCATCTGCTCACCAACTGTCTGTTAGCATATTCTGAAATGAAGGATAACGTAAAGCAAAGATAACAATATTTGTAAATTACATCACTTTCATCATCCTCTTTATGGATATTAAAACTGTTATGACAATAAATCTTTAGATATTCTAAGTATCTATGTCCATCTCAGCATTGAGAGTGATGTTACTTAACACAAAAGCAGATGCTTTGTTTTTAACTTGCCCTTTAAAGCTGAGAACCAAACAGCAAATTCTAGTTTCCTATTTATCTGAGTTCAGCATACTTGAAATGACTGAGAAAAACAGGTCCTTACGGATTAAACATTGTGAGCTATGATTCAGATTATTAATAAATTACACTTCACAGAGTTGTAGGAGAATCTTCCCTAATTCTCTATCCTGAAATCTTTCCTCATTTAAACCCCCAAATCAGGGAGATTGGTCCACATTCAATATCATTTTTAGCTAACAAATTTTTAAGTGATTAATTCTTCAGCTCAAAAATCTTTCAAATTAATAACTTTTTCATAACTGTTATTTTTGTTTTTCCTTCTTTTTTCTCTTATATTCAATGTATTTTCACTGAATTTACATTAGAATAATCAAATAATATTCTTTACATATCCATCTATATATTCACTTACCCTTATTTAATATTCATGTAGATTACCTTCTAAATTTGTCAATTCCATGTAACATTAACATTAGAATTTACTGTTTTACCAAAAATATGATGTAGCATTCTCCATGTTAGGAATGTGAGGAAAGCAACCATCTAATAGCAATGATGATAAGAATGTTAATTCTATTCCATTCTATTATTTTAATGAGGCACAATACAGATCTAGCAAATGTTTAGTAGTATGAACACTCAAAAGGGAGAACTGAGTTTTATTCTTTTTCTTCCTTATTATCCAATATTTCACACAGATAGTTTTATTAATTTTCCCATGGTCACTTCTTTCTGTACCAATTACTCTTAATGCCAACTTCTCTAACTTTTCCCTGATACACTCATTTTTTAAAAATTAAATACATTTGTGGTATCTATAAACACTGTACAACCTAATGCAACTTTTATTTGCCTTAGTTTTCTCAATAGTAACTAATATAAACCTATGGGTGGTTATTTGTAAGTTTTAAAAGAGAATTACTGGAGGGAAGCTGGGAAGATGGCAGAGTAGGAGGATGTAAACTCACCTCATCTCACAGATGCAATCAGATAACAGTTAAATGCAGCATAACAACCCAGAAGATGACCCAAAGATTAGCAGGACAAACTCCACAACTAAATGTAGAGAAGAAGCCACACAAAGGAGGTAGAGAAGGTGGAGATGTGGTGGGGAGCTAAAAAGACCCCAGCCTCCAAGGTGGGGAGAAAGCCATGGCATGGAGAAAGGTAGAAACAGACTATCCCACCAGCAAGCTTGTGTGGGGAAAATGAATCCCCATAACATTTGGCTTTGAAAAGAGAGGGGCTGAATTTTTGGAGTTCTTATAGTAGTTGTACTTAAAACCTAGAATTTTAAAAATCAGTGGGCTTGGCCCTGTGTGAGCCTGGAGGGGGATGGCAGTTGGGTACTCACACTTAACAGACAAGGAACAGCCCAAGGAGACACCTTGTAGAACTATCAGTTTGAAAAACGCCTGGGGCATATCGGGGAGAGTTATTTACTCATCTCAGAGCTTATCCAGGAGGGTTAGAGTAAAAAACTATTCTAGAAACAAAGGAGTTGGCAGGCACCATCTCCTTCCCTACTCCTCAGCAGAAACACAGAACCACCAAACCAGCCCTATGGGAAATGTTAAAAAGGACTCTTTGATTGGAAAGGAAAAACCCTAAGTAGGAGTAAGATAAGTAGGAAAAACAGTCACAATAAGTATATGTGTAAAAATCAGTCAAGGGACTCAAATGGCCATAAAGTATGACACCATATATCTAAAACGTGTAGGGGGAGGAGTAAAGAATGTATTCAAATTTAAGTGATCATCAACTTAACATAGACAGCTATATGCAGATGTTATATACAAATCAAAAACAAGTAAGATATATGCAAAAAATGAAAAGGAAGAAATCCAAGTACATCACTAAAGAGTCAGAAAATCATGAGAGGAAGAAAGGGTCAGAGAAGAAGTAGAAGACAAACACAAATCAAGTAACAAAATAGCAATGAATACATATCTTATTGATATTACTCTGAATGTAAATGGGCTGAACGCTCTAATCAAAAGATAAAGCATGGTGGAATGGATGAAAACACATGACCCATTCATATGCCCTAAAAGAGACTCATTTCTAAAGACACCTGCAGGCTGAAAGTGAGGGGGGTAGGGGAAACACTTAGCATGCAAATGGATGTCAAAAGAAAGCTGGGGTAGCAATACTTATATTGGACAAAACAGACTTTAAAATAGACTGTAACAAGAGACAAAGCAGGCCACTACATAATCATAAAGGGAACAATCCAACAAGAAGATATAACAACTGTAAATATTAATGCTCCCAACATGGGAACACCTATATACATAGGACAATTAATAACAACCATGAAGAAACAAATCAATATTGATACAATATTAGGGGATATTTTACTCTGCATTTACATCAATGAACAGATCATAGAAACAGAAAACAAACAAAGATACAGTGGCTTTGAATGACACATTGGACCAGATGGATTTAGAAGTTATATTCAGAATATTCCATCCTAAAACAACAGAACACATTCTTTTCAAGTGTAAATGGAATATTCTCCAGATAGACCACATATTAGGCCAAAAAACAAGTGTCAAGAAATTAAAAAAAGACTAAAGTCAGACCATGCATCTTTTATGACCACAATGCTATGAAACTAGAAATCAACTGTAAGAAAAAAAATCTGTAAAGAGCACAAATACACGGAGGTTAATTATCATGCTATTAAACAATGAGTGGGTTAACCATGAAATAAAAAATAAATAGAAAATTAGATGGAGAAAAATAGAAATAAAAACAAAATGATAAACAATCATTGGATGCAGCAAAAGCAGTTCTAACAGGGAAATTTATAGTAATACAAGAAGCAAGAAAAGCAAGAAAAATCTTAAATAAACAACCTAACCTTATACCTAAATGGGCTAGAGAAAAAAAACAACAAACTAAACCCAAAACAAGCAGAAGGAAGGAAATAATAAAGATTACAGCAGTAATAAATGATGTAGAAACTAAAAAAAAAACCCAAAACAGTAGAACAGACCAATGAAACAAGAAGTTGGTTCTTTGAAAAGATTAAAGAATTGATTAAAACACTAGTCAAAGTAATCCAAAAAGACAGAGAGAAAGAGGGTGAGTGGACGCAAACAAACCAGAAATGAAAGAGGAGAAATAACAATCCACACCACAGAAGTACAAATAACTATAAGAGAATATTATGAAAAACTATAAGTCAACACACTGGACAACTTGGAAGAAACAGATTAATTCCTAGACACATATTACCTACCGGAACTGAAGCAGCAGAAATAGAAAATTCGAACAAATCTATTATCAGCCATGTAGTTGAATCAGTAATCAAAAAACTCCCAATAAACAAAAGTCCAGAATGACATGGCTTCACTGCTGGATTCCACCAAACACTAATGGAAGAGTTGATACCTATTTTCTCAAACATTCCCTAAGAAAGATAAGAGGAAAGAAAACTTCCATATTCATTCTAGACGGGTAGCATTACCCTCATACCAAAACCTGATAAAGACACAATAAGAAAGAGAATGACACTCCAGTATCTCTGATGAACATACATGCAAAAATCCTCAACAAAATATTGGCAAACTGCGTCCAAGAGAAATCATTCACCACTGTCAAGTGGGATTTAATCGTGGGATGAAACGTGGTTAATTATTGACAAATCAATGTAATACATCACATCAATAAGAGAAAGGATAGGAATCTTTCAATATCTACAGAAAAAGCATTTGAAATAGTGCAGTTCATGACCAAAACTCTCAACAAAGTAGGGTCAGAGGGAACATACTTCAAAATAAAGGCCTGATATGAAGCACCTGCAATCAACATCATCCTAAATGGGGAAAAATTGAGAGCTTTTCCCTTAATGTCAAGAACAAGAAAGGATGTTTACTCTGATTGCTTTTATTTAATGTGGTACTCAAAGTTGTAGCCCCAGCAATCACACAACAAAAGGAAATAAAAGACATCCAAATTGGTAAGGAAGAAGTAAAAATTTCACTATTTATAGATGACCTTACACTCTAGGTGGAAAACCCAAAAGACTCCACCAAAAAACTTCTGGATTTGATAAACAAATTCGGTAAATTTATAGGACACAAAATCAATGTACAGAAATATGTTGCATTTCTGTGCACCAATAACTAATAGAAAGTGAAATTGGGAAAACAATTCCACTTTCAATGGCATGAAAAATAATGAGATACCTAGGAATAAACCTAACAAAAGAGGTGAAAACTTGTACGCTGAAAACTATAAAACACTGATGAAAGAAATTCAAGATGATGTGAAGAAACGGGAAGACAGTCCGTTTGGATCGGAAGAACTGATATTGTTAAAATGTCTACTACCCAAAGCAAATTACACATTTAATGTAATTCCATCAAAATACCAATAGCATTTTTCATAGAACTACAACAATTTCAAAATTTGTATGGAAGCACAAAAAACTCCAGATAGCCAAAGCAACCTTAAAAAAGAAAAGGAGAACTGGAGGTATCACAATTCTGGACTTCAAGTTATATTACAAAGATTAGTGATCAAAACAGTATGGCCTTGGCACAAAAGAGACACATAGAACAATGGAACAGAATAAAATCCCAGAAATAAACCCATAATCATATGATCAATGAATCTTCAACAAAGTGTGATGAAAAGAAAACAGCCTCTTCAACAAATGGTGTTGAGAAAACTTGACAGCAATATGTAAAAGAATGAAATTCTGGACCACTTTCTTAAACCACACACAGAAATAAACTCAACATGGATTAAGAAGCTAAATGTGAGATCTGACTCCATAAAATCCCTAGGAGAAACACAGGCGGTAATTCCTCTGACACTGGCTATAGCAACATGTGTCTAGACATGTCTCCTGAAGCAACAAAAGCAAAAATAGACTATCGGGACTACATCAAAACAAAAAGCTTCTGCATAGCAAAGACATAACCAAGAAAACTAAACAAAAACCTATAAAATGGGCAAGATATTTGTACCTGACATTTCTAATAAATGGCTAGTCTCTAAATATTAAAGGTGTATAAAACTCAACACCCAAAAACCAAATAATCCAATTAAAATGGGATAACTCAGTCCTGTTTTGATCATAATGTATCTTTTAACAGCTATTAAAACTAATGTTCCTTAGAACACACTTTAGAAAACTCAGCTGTGTATCAATTTATGTGATTCTTCAGATCAAGAACACAAGACTTTCCTTGATAAACATGTACATGTGTGTAATTTTACAGAACACTGCTCACCAGTTCTTCTTGTACCTCTCCAATCACACTTTCTCTGACTCATTTTCGTCCTATTATTTATTGATGTTGGTACTTCCCAAAGATCAGCACTTAGAATTGTTTTCTTTCACTAAGGTCCTTTTCTCAGCAATCTTTACTCATTCTTAAAACTTCATCTGCCATATCTGTAAAAAATTTTCCCAAGTGTTTATATAGCTCTGACCTCTTTCCCAAGTTTCAGTTCAACATTTTCACTTTCCTACAGGATATTTCCATTCCATTTAGCCTTTACCATCTGTCTCTTAACTTTGCCATATATTCTCCATTTCTATTAGCAACACCAGTATTTCCCTACCTACTTAGGTTTTGGTCTCTACCTTATCTTGGAATGCTTTCATGCCTTTCACTGCTGTAGATATGGCTTTCACTGCTGCTTTATGTTTAGTATTTTAGAACTCTTTATAGTGTCATCCTGAGGGTTTTATAAGGTTCAATAATTGCTCCTCATACAAAAAAGGAAACTGAGGCATAGAGGCATGACCCAGCTAACTTAACATGCAAGAGCTGGAAATCAAACCCAAGTCTCTCTGATTCTGGAATTTGGGCTCCTGAACACAGTGCTTTCTTGACAAGAGGCTCACAGAAGAATTCAGTTCTTGGGTAGACTCCCATGCACACCCATGGACTGGGCCCAAGATAAGATACTTTCTTATCATCGGGGAAATGCAAATCAAAACTGCACTGAGATATCACTTCACACCTGTCAGAAGGGCTAAAATCAAAAACTCAAGAAACAAGTTTCGGAGAGAGTATGAGATAAAAGAACCCTTGTGCACTGTTGGTGGGAAGGCAAAGTGGTGTGGCCACTGTAGAAAATGGTGTGGAGGTTCCTCAAAAATTTAAATATAGAATGACCATACGATCTACTAATTCTACTACCAGGTATTTACCCAAAGAATACAGAAAACACTAAATTAAAAAGATATGTGCACTCCTATGTTTCTTACACTATTATTTACAAAAGCCAAGATAAGGAAGTGGTCCTAGCATTCATCAATAGATGAATGGATAAAGAAGATGTGGTGTATACATTACTCAGACACAAAAACGAATGAAGTCTTCGATTTTCAATGACATGGACAGAACTATAGGGTACAACGCTGAGTGAAATAAGCTGGTGAAAGAAGGTCAAATACCATATGCTTTCACTCATATACAGAATTTAAGAAATATAACAAATGAACAAAGAAAAAAGACAAACCAAAAACAGACTCAAGTACAGAGAACAAACTGGTGGCTAACAGAGGGGACGAGTGAAACTGGTGATGGGGATTAAGAATGCACTTATCATGATGAGCACTGAGTAACATATAGAATTCCTGAATCACTATATTGTAGGCCTGAAACTAATATAATATTCTATGTTAACTATACTGGCATTTTAAAAAAAGATACTTTCTTATACCGAATTGCCATTATATATATAAGTATATATAAACATACCATAACAGAATATATAAAAAATTCAGATTTATAAAACGGATCCTCAGGGGAACACTTATTTGGTTTTTAAAATAACTTTACAAAAGAAAAATATTCTCTCCCCTAGTATGAATATATTTATTCTTCATTTTTATTAATTTTCACTACAGGATATATTCTGCATAGGTCAGAATATGCCTTTGATATTTTAGCAAGACTCTGAGTGTATTATTTATGAACTTTTTCTAGGAAACCCACTTTCATTCATGAGAGAGAGGTCCAAAAGTGATCACTTTGAATAGGTCATGAATTCTTACTATCTTAATGAGTTTTCCTTGAAATGATATACTGTCTTTGAGTCTCATGATGTATATATAGACATATCACATATATTTGCGATATTAGCTCCAAATTAAACTCTGAATCCCTAATTTAAAACAGTACCATATGCTCTAACAGCTAGTGGAAACAGTTAAATAGCACTCTTTAAAAAATTCATTCTAACCTGTTACATATGAGATATGTGTAGTCAGTTGCTAAACCATTATTTTCCATTGTACATATGAAAGAATAAGATTTATCCCCTAAGTTCTGATTCTATAAATCTAAGTTCATTGTAGACTGCTAAGTTAGGTCACATGGTAGAAAAATATTTATGAATGCTTAATATCAGTGAAAACCAAAAATAAAAGTCACATGTAGTTCTATTAAAAAAAAACATATTTTGACCTAATTTATGGATAACTTTAGTTAACAATATTTTTAAGTTAAATTTTTAACTGCTGCAGTGAAAGAAGTATCAGTGAAAGTTCAGTAAGAGTAGTATGGTTGGTCTACATAGGATTACATATAATTTATCTATAACTGTATCTCCCAGAGTATGTAGCTTGAAACACTACATTTAACTGTTGAAAGGTTCAGAAAACATTGCAAATTTGATTCCTCTCCTGGGTACTGGCACTGTACAAACTCCTGGAAGTTCTGCAGTTAAAAAATGTTTTTAGATTGTTTAATCCATCATTTCTCAAGTTTATCAATATCTTGGTATAATTAGGGTCACTGGATATAAGACTGGAAAACCTTGATCTATGATGATAGGAAAGAGGGGAATTAAAACAAGTAGACGGTACCAAAATCATTTTTATTGGATTCTGGAACATAGGTGATTTTATTAGATTTTCTTCTAGAATGCTTTTCTTTTTTAAAAGGATACATTAAAAAGATAATTGTCTCTAGGCAAGGCAATTAGACTAAAATAGGAGCATGCTGGGTACCAAGGAAAAGACATGGGATACTCAGGGTTTACTTGAGGTTTTATACAAAATATGTTCGACACTGGCGTGAAATGAGAACTGGCCATGCATATTTAATCCTTCTCTAAGAGCCCCTGTAAAGCATAAAGACAGTAAAAAAGAACAAGTAATTCATTTAATAAAATGCTGACAGCCAGCATACTCACACTGCCCATTCAAGCTTCTCATTCTTAATAGAGTTGTACAGAGCCTGTAAAGAGAGAAAACAGGTGTAATTATTCTTTTCATTCTGTTCAATATTTTTAATTCAGCAAATGACCAAAGCCTAAAGGCTTCAGAGAGTCAGCGAGCATCTGCCGAGCCCCTGTTAGTCTCCTTGCTGGCTCTGAAGATAAGGGATACACAGGGAATGCCCATAAGCACAGGGCAAGCAGCACTCTGTGAAACAGACTTCGCACCAAGTAAAGAATGGCAATTTATAAATAAGACACACTGTGTTACATTTTAGCACAGTAAAATATTAGGGTATGATTAAAATTAGATTAGGAACTCTATCTTTCTTTTTCAAAATAAGGTTTTATAGTTTTACTAGTTTGGATACTGAAGTATGCCTCGCTTTTCCGTTGATATAATAAATATAACTGTTTTCATGACATTTTAATGAACACAATACATGTGAGAGGGACTGAACCTAGGGTATGGAAAACCGTCTTGGAACATTTTCAGAGTCTCTATACGAGTAACTTATGCGTTTTTATCAGTCTGACTTCTTAATTGTACTTCATAGTTCGTGTTACCCTGGCAGGCTTGCGGTGGGGAGGGAAAGACAGAGGACTTCTCCAGAGCTTTGGTAACAGTGATGACCATCGGCCTGGTTCTCTCTGATTCTCCCAGATAAGATCCTTGTAACCAAGTCGTGCCACTATGACACCCACTGAAGAAAATGCTGCTCTACATCTGCGTTTCTTAATTTTGGGTAAGATGTGAAAGAAAACACAAGGTATCTGTAAGCTATAAAAGCACCACAACACATTGCACTGAGGAAAACGAGATGTGCATCTTGACACTATAATGATGTCAGAATGTCTTCTTCAAAGAAGGACTTGGACCGACTCGACTCATGAAGATTGAGTACGAATATATTCAGGGTTTATTTTACTTAAGATTTGACTCCTGCGCCCTTAGCCGGTATTTTCACAAACTGGGAATTTTGCAGGGTGGCTACAACAGTCAGTTTAAATACCAGATAATTATGAAACTGATAAAAATTAAGAGGCATTTCATCATTAACAGGACATGGTAAAATGTGTCCTCAAATACAAAAACTGATAGAACATCAAATTAAAATAAGGGGTAAACTGAGGCATAAAGACCATGCTACAAATTGAATAGTCTTCTGGAGGAACTCAAATTTACTGAAGAACTACAAACAACCTGTTGTTTAAGTGTCTCCCGAGGCTGTACTTATTTAGAAGTGAAAGAGAGGAGACGTCTAACTCAAGTCTCAGAAGACCCTTGCTGGATAACAAAAGAGACAGATCATTAAAGGTTCTTGAAATACTATCATATTTAAAATTACCTAGAGTAATTTAACAATGTAGTAAATATAAAAAATGTATTCATGAAGGTAGATATACTTGACAATGATAGCTAAGCAGCTAAACATTTTCTAATACATTCAATTCCTCTCTAGAACATGTTTTTTCAAATTTTTTTGCCCATGAGAATATCTTGCTTAACAAGATACTGAGTTCCAAAATAGAAAATTCTTGTTCAGATACATATCATACAATAAAAATCTTCTATAAAGTATTCTGTAAAATTCTACTGGCCATATTGTAGTCCTCTCCTGGTGTATATAACATGACAAACCTAAAAAGTGGATGTTATCCTTATCCTTTCAACTGCAACATTACAACGGGATTTTCTTGAATCTTGCTGGTGCTTTACAATGCACACTATTTTTCTTAAAAAAAGGAAAACACGTTTTGCAAATACACCTGACACTTCTATATCCTTCATCACAAGTTCCTATCATGTCACCCACTCAGCTTAGTTAAGACCTGATCCTTCTTTAGGCCCAGAGTCATCCCTTGCATTCTCACGCAACGTAGACCCCAGGTCTAACACATCCACCAGTCTGTTATCAGTAGTGGCTTCGACTTCTTTGTCCCACTGCCTCTCTGTTGTGCCCAAGAAAGAACACGGAAAGTCTTGACAAATCCTACTCTGACTTCTCCACTTTTATACCTCCTATATTAGTTAAGGTTTCTTTAGTTTCAAATACAAATACTTAAACTGTAGCTACCTTACGCATAAGGGGGACCTGATAGTTAAGGTAGCCAAATCATAAAATGACATGGATGGAACTGGCCTCAGGGACATAGGCATTTAAAACTCTCCCCCTTGCCTCTCAACTATTCTCCTCTTTCCACCCCAAACATCTTGTTTTTTTACTACACAAGACACATGTCTACAACAAGCAACACCCATTTACATCTTTTGTCTTTCAACAAGAGAAAACAGTTCTCTCCTAACCCCAAGTTGAAAAGGTTGTGAGTGGTGTGGTTTAGATCTCCATGAGGCTGGAGATGAGGTACAATGACTGGGCCCAGCCCTGCAGTTAAGGAGGTCAGGGTACTTGGAAGTGAAGGGGGTAGCACTGCCCTGGCCACTAGGGTAACCCTCCTGAACTTACGGCCTCCTGTCTTTGCATGTGCCTCATTTAGCACTGACAGTGGAAAACAAACAAGAGCACAGATTATAGTGTCACTGAGGATTCACCATCTCAAACTTCAGGACAGACTTCATTTAGGAGCCTCCTTTGACTTTCGGCCATCTTCCCTAAGGGCATCTACTTCTTCTGCCTTCTGATGGTGAGGGAAGGGATGCACCTCTACGAGGCTGACCCTCTAAAATCGGTCCTGATACCTTCGCTTTCTGTGGTGACATCTCCTCTCCATCAGCTGCCGAACATGTGCAAGTCTCCCCAAACCCCATTTCTGCAATTTAATTACCACCCTTTGTTTTTCAGTCCCTATTTTAGCCAAATTCCTGAGAGAAGTTTCTGCAATTCATATCTCCAATTAATGTCTTCTCTTCAACTCAGGCAATCTTGCTTTCATTCCTCCTTCCATTAAAAACTGATCACAATAAATGCACCTGCTTCTTTCATGCTAAATTCAAGGCCACTTTTCAGTGTTCCTGTGTCACTCTGGCCGTCAGCAGCACTGAATACTCCCAGATATGTTCTTCCTTCTTTTCTGTGACACAGTAGTCTCCTAAATTTTCTCCTAACTCTTTGGATAATCCCCATTACTCACATCTTCCTCATTTTATCACCTAAATGTAGCTGAGCCTAAGGGTTTATCCTCAGCCCTTGTGAACTCTTGTGAACATTAGATCCATATGTCAGATGCACTTGGATGTTTCCAAAGCAGCACAAACTCAATAAAGAAGAACTAAGGCATGAAGACCTAAAGATGAACATACACTCTCAATCTTAGTAAACTGTATCAGTATAAAGTATGCATTTTTTTGAGTGTGGAAACACAATACATAAAGCCCAAGTGAAAGTAATTTACAGTAATATAAAATATATCCAAGTCAGAATCCTGGGACTGCCAAGATTTTTCTATGAACTATTTCATCCAAGATACTATTATATCCCTATCATATAAGCAAGAAAGTTCCAAGTCAAATGCATACTTGAATGTGCCTACTAATGGCATAGGGACAACCTTTTAGTAATAATATTCTTGGGGTGAATTGTAAAAACTCTCTAATTTCCACTCAAGAAACAACAAAATGGAATTCCACAGCTGACAGGGGCCTTAGAGATCATAAAACAAATTCTGCCTTTTATAGATTAAAGAAAAAATGAAGTCCAGTGTAATTAACTTTTCTCAAGGTCCAACAGCTGTTTTTCAAACTCTGACTCAGAAGTCGTATTTCTTAGAAATCAACTGACTATATTCATTCAGTTGACTACATTCTCTCTCATCAACTAAAGCTAACTACACTCCCTCCTCCTAAGACAGAACTTCATAAACAGCACGGCAAAATGCCTGGCTTGTCAAGACGCACGTGAAAAGGTCACAAGGCTTGTGCCTCTGTTAGAATATATTTAATGATGGCGGTCACCGTTGCTAGGACGCAGGCTTGAGAGGCCTTTGTTGGTGACCATGACCACTCTGCCACACTGATCCTCTGGTCTCAGTCCACTTACAACTAAAGGCATCTGGAGACGTAGTCTGTAGCTCGGGAAAATACTTCATCCCTAGCTATGTGAGGAGTTATCTGACCTAGCTCCAAGAGAGCAAAGCCTGTGGGCAGACGTCGTCATGAAAGGCTGTTAGATCCCTGTGGCCATGAATGGACAGCTGGGATAAATCAGCCTTAACGGGCCACAGTGACCCATATATATCATGTGCAGTGAGGTGGTAACCAATGTGGTGGGCTACATAATGGACCCTCAGATGACGTCCAGGTCCTAATCCCTGGAACCTGTAAACATCTCTGTGTATAGCAAAAAGACGGCAAATGTGATTAAGTTAATGATCTTAAGGTGGAGAGGGTATCTGGGCCAGGTGGTGTCTACAGAACATGGACGAGGGAGGTTTAAGAAAGACAGAAGAAGGGAGGCAATGCGAAGAGGGACACAGCAACTGGATACAGACACAAGCGAAGGGATGCCAGCAAGTGCCGGCAGTCGGCAGAGGCAGGGATTCCCTCTCCTAGACACTCCAAAGGGGGTGCAGCATGTCGATAGCTTGACTTCAGATTTCCGGCTTCCAAAATTACAAGAAGATAAATTTCTGCTGTTTTAGACACCAAGTTTGTGGTAATTTGTTATAGCAACCCTAGGAAACAAATACACAAAGGTATAAATGGAAGACCGATATCTGAGTGAAGAGAGGTCGGTTTTCAGAAATATTTCCAGAGTCGGTCCCTAGGTAAGACATAATCTTTTACCACAGTGGTTGCCAAGATCAGTTAAAGAATTCTTTTAAAAACACTGATTATTGAGCCCCACCCCAGACCTACTGAATCAGATTCCCAGTTTATATGCGTATTTCTAAATGCTCTACTCCTGTCCCTGATCTGAGCCCATTGTTAAAAACCACTTTGTAAATTTACCAACCATTTCTCAATTTCTTCCTAAAGACTTTATTTATTTATTTGTCAGAGTGAGAAAGAGAGAGAACACACACGCAGGGGGAGCAGCAAGCAGAAGGAGAAGCAGGCTCCCTGCTGAGCAAGGATCCCAGGACCCCCTGACCATGGCCTGAGCCGAAGGCAGGTGCTTAACTGACTGAGCCGCCCAGGCGTCCCTACCAGACATTCCTTTAGGTGAAATTCCTGCAGCTTAACCTAGGAGCTAGACAACAATCAAATGCCTCCACTGAAACTAAACAGGACAGAACGATTCTTCAAATCTGAAGTTCATTAAATTTTAAGAATGAGAAAGCAAAGTAAATTGCTTAAATTACAGAGATCAAGGTATCTTGGTCTTTGTTCCTAGCTTCTGACTGTTTCTCGTTGAGAGGATAAAATGCAAATTTATTCAAGGCTCAATGCCACCACTGACAGCCCACGCGGTTTTCTGAAGTTTTCTCCATTACTGTGCATTGTGTAACCTGAGTTTCTCTTTCTCCCTCCCCCTCCCACCCCTCTCCACATAGAGGTGCATTTTGCAATCAATGATATTCACATATTTTAGTCAATCATCTCTAAACTCCAATGATTTTTTTCCCATGTGTTTTTTCAATTATTGCAAAAAGTAGAAAAGATAAACTGGATAGCTTCCAATTTCCTTTAGTGAGACAGACAGTGACCACAGTGAAATCTGCGCCCCCGTCGCCAGGAAGAATCACGACACCATTAACACCCAGCGCTACCTTTTCCAAGGCAATGCTGCTTTGTGCAGATATTCAGATTAAGACGACGACTTTAAGCACAAAATTACGCACTAACTATGGAAGTTACTATCAGAGAGAGGCTATGTTTGAAAAAGACATTATCTAAAAATTAACGATAAAAATAATAAGCAGATGAATTTCAAATGGTTTAGAGAAACTCAAAATACGTTAAAGCAACGGTGTTCTATTTTTCTTTTCTTCTGTATGCCTTAAGATAATATTGAAAAACTGTATTACCTCCCTCATTAGAGGCTTCCCTAAAATCAGTATTTAGAATGGACTCTTTGTTTTCCCCTCTATCCCTGGAGGGTTTCATGCGTATTCGTGTGCCAGGGAAGATGGTGGGTGAGAGCCACGGCCCCCCCTTTTCTTCAGCGGCAGAAGGCAACTGTCGAGTTGAGGCAAAAAAAGAATGAGCCGCCTGAAGCTCTGAGCACAGAGCATTCACGGGCAGACCCCTTTCAGGGAGAAGCACCGCAGATGAGTTTCTTGAGACCGGTTCCCTTTGAATCACTTGTGCTCCTGAGCCCACGAGACAGTGCTCCCGTGCCAGGCTTAAAGAGACTGCACTGGGGAACATACGTTCATCTGCGACATCATAAGCGTCGTCTCTTATCGTCTCGCATGGTGAGAGGAGCATGTTCAATATAAAGTGACTTATTTTGCGTTTGTTGTTTTCCACATCTCTGGTCAGACCTGTGTTTTTGGATCCAGCCACCATGTACATAGAGTCAAACTCTATGTCTTGGACGGCTAACGTGAGCCTTCTGTGTGGCGCTCTAGACCCAGCCCGCCGTATCGAGGCATCAGCTGTCTGACTCAGCTGAGTACATGGTCAGCGAAACCCCAGACAGACACGAGAAAACTAAAAATGCTTTTGTTATTGAAAGAGAACCTGAGGTATGCTTAATATATGTAATTCATCACATAATAAGCATGTTTGAGGGCCTTCTATCTGTTGGAGTGACATCGTGCCAGGTGCAGATACATACACTCGGCCTCCAGGGGCCTCTTATGCGAGGGCGACAAAATGTGATGCTGGCCTGGACTGAGAGTCAGCAGCTGAGAGGGTCCAACTTTGCTTCCCATTTACAACGTGCAAGATGCTTTTACATACACAGTATCTAATATCTGATGTGCTATAGAATGCATTTTCTTTAGAGAAAAATTTTATAGAAGAAAAACAGATCCAATATCCAGACCTAAGGGTTTAAAGTGTGGGAGGTGAGCCTCTGATATTAACTTTTTTAAGGTTTTACTTATTTATTTGACACACACACACACACACACACACACAGACACACACACAAGATATGATTCCCTAAGGAAAGGGAGGGGAACATGAGGCTTGCATGATTGCCTGTTGTCAAATGTGTCTTTGTGAGCTTAAATAGAAACCACCATCCCTTCATTGAAGGGGAAAAATGCAGCAGAGATAATGCTAAACAGGCACACAAAATACTTGGTGAGCATCCCTGGAGGTGCCACTAGACCAAACATGAAACTAAATAAAACTATAGTTCCTAATTATCATTTCTACTAACACAAGACGCCAAACACACACACACACACACACACACACACACACACACACACACACTTTCATTCATTCATTCTGAGGGGCGGGTTGGTCAATAAGGTGTTATGAGAATTCACACAGAGCACATTCCCCCTAAAGTGACTTTTTACACCTTACAATTGCTTTCCATTTGATTAGCTGCTGTGTCTTGGGGAAAATTTCTTAAATATGCCTAATGAATAACACGATTATAAATGTAACCAAAAATCTAAATAGTAAAATAGCTACTTAGTTCCTTCTTTAAAAATTGCAGTATAATTGACATATAACATTAGATTAGTTTCAGGTGTACAATATAATGATTCAATATCTGTACTAAGTTCCTTATTAAACAACAATTTTAAGTCGAATGTTTTTTTCCACTTGTTAAAACTGTAAACAGATTTGCTATCATAATAAAGGCCATATATGACAAGTGCACAGCTGACATAATGCTCAACATTGAAAAGGCTCAAACGTTTTCTTCAAGTCAGGAACAAGATAAAGATGCCTATACTTGCCACTTTTATTGAGCATAGTATTGGAAGTCGCAGCCACAGCAATTAGGTAAGAAAAAGAAAAGGCATTCAAGTGTGTGTGTGTGTGGGGGGAGTAAAATGGTCATTATTTGCAGATGACTTGTTATTACATATAAAAAACCCTGAAGACCCCACAAAAAAAAAAACAAAAAACTACTGGATCTAATAAAAGAGTTCAGTAAAGCTGCAGGATACAAAGTCAATATATGAAAATCTGTAGTGTTTCTATGTACTAATAACAAAGTATCAGAAAGAGAAATTAAGAAAATAATTCCATTTATAATTATATCAAAAAGAATATAATACCTGGGAGTAAAGTTCATCTAGAAGGTAAAAGACCTATACAGTGAAAACTGCAAGATATTAACGAAACTACAGAAGATACAAATAAATGGAGATTGGAAGAATACCACTGAAATATCCATTGCACCCAACGCAGTCTATGAATTTAGTACAATCCAAATAAAAGTTCCAATAGCATTTTTCACATAAAGCCCAGAAATAAACCCACATATATATGATCAGTTAATTAAGGACAAGGAAGCCAAGACTCTGGAATGGAGAAAGTACAGTGTCATTGATAAATGGTGTTGGGAAGATCTGAGTGCTACATGCAATGGGATGAAACGGGACCACTATCTTACGCCATACATACATTTTAACACAAAATGGATTACAGACTGAATATAAGGCTGAAAATGAAACCCCTAGAAGAAAACGCAGAGTTAGCTCTTTGATGCCAGTACTGGTAATGATGGTTTTGCCTTTGCAAAGGCAACAAGAAGCAACAATGAGTTAAGTGGGACTGTATCAAACTAAAAAGCTTCTGAACAGCAAAGGAACCATCAACAAAATGAAAAGAAAACCTAATGAAAGGAAAAAATATTTGCAAATCATATATATGATTGGGGTTTATATCCAAAATATAATACACATAGCTCAATAGCAAAAAAAAAAATCCAATTAAAATATGGGCAGAAGATCTAAATAGGCATTTTTCCAAAGAGGATCTGAACAGACATTTTTCCCCCCAAAGAGATGGCCAGCAGGTACATGAAAAGATGGTCAACATCACTAATCATCAGGGTAATTAAATCAAAACTACAATAAGTTATCACCTCACACCTGTTAGAATGGCAAGTATCAAGAAGAGAGAACAAATACTGGCAAGGATGCAGAGAAGAAGGAAGCCTAGTGCACTGCTGGGAATGTATCCTGGTGCAGCAACTGTGGAGAACATTGCACAGGTTCCCCCCAAAAATTAAAACTAGAGCTGTCATATGATCCTGTAATTCCAGTTCTAGGCATTTATCCAAAGAAAATATAAAGTACTAATTCAAAAAGATACATGCAGCACCATGTTCACTGCAGAATTACTGATCTCCAGAATATGGAAACAACCTAGGTATCCACTGACAGATGAATGAAGCGTGGGGTATTATAATGGAACATTATTCAGCCATAGAAAGAGCAAAATCTTGCTATCTGAATACAGTATGGATGAACCTGGGGGGCATTATGCTAGGTGAAACAAGTCAGAGAAGGGCGAATACTGGAGGATTATCACTTATATGTGGAATCTAAAACAAAAACAATAACAAACAAAAAACCAACTTCATAGATACAAAGACAGACTGATGGTTGCCAGACTGGGAGGTGAATAAAATGGGTGAGGGGGGACGAAAAGTGCTAAGTTCCAGTTACAAAATGGTGAATAGAGTTAATACTCTATTTCAAATTTGAAAGTTGCTAAGAAAGTAGATTAAATTAAAATTCATCATCAGAAGAAAAAAAATATTCTGTCAGTATATAAGGTGATCATTTTACAATATATACAAATATCAAGTCATTATGCTGTACACCTAAAACTTATTACAGACTATATGAATTGACAGTAGTTCAAATTATCCTTTAACACATCACTAAGTCTTTATAAATGGTTTCAAATGGATATATCGCATAGTTCATATTTATTGATCACTCTATTGTACAATAGCTACCACAAATATTTTATCCTAACATATGCTAATATGTCAGAGGAAATTTTTAAGTAACTTTTAAAAACTTTTTTATAATTGCCAATGATATTTTTTCTATAATAATATAACATATACTATAGGTTTTTATACAAAATAGCATAGTTTACCTTTGTCACTACCAACTAATTCTTGTTGTAACATCAATTGTACAATATAGCAGTTGTAACACTTGTAACAATATTTAGTATAAACAAATCTCTTAAAATGATTCACTCATTCATTCATATATTCTGTCAATAAATATTGAGTCTCTACTACCTATCAGGTTGTCAGGCATTACTACAGGCACTGAAAGTTCAGTGGTGAAAAACACAGGCAAAGACCTTAGATTTAGCGGGGGAGGAAACCGACAATAAAGGAATAAGAAAACAGACAGACACATCGGGTGATTCTGTCATTTTCTGGTAGACTTCCAGATAATTACCTTAAGGCATTTAATTAAGGCAACTTAAAAGACCAGCTTTGAACGGGACGGACAAGAAAACCTCTAAGCAAGGAAACTTAATAGGGCAAAGAGCAGCCATACTGAGATAAAGGGAAGACCGGTAGGCGGCGGCGGGGCGGGTCTGAAGCCCGTGGTTAGGGCAGACAGGCAGGCAGGTGACACCGGGCTTCCTGTGTGTGGGGGGCCACCATGCCGGGCGGCCTGCTCTAGTTCCGCTCTCACAGGTCACCCAGGACTCTGTGTGGAGAAAGAACTAGAGGAGAGCAAGGGGCGTAGCGGAAAGCCCGGTGGCGTCCGGTAGAGATGATGTGCCCTGGGCTGAGGCGACGGCAGCGGCAGATCTGGGAGGTATGAGCCTATCGTCCTACATTATGGGAGAAGGGTGGCCCATTTACACGCCTCAAGCACGAATAAAAAACTGGATGAGACACAGTTTTAACAATAGCATCACAGATACACTGTCACCCACTGGTATTTGACGTGATTTAAACTAAAAATGAAGTAGATATATTAGAATATACTGTTAAAAGAAAAATGGTGCAAAGCGGTACACATGTAAATATGCAAATATACATATACGTGTACACAGGACGCTTCTGAAATCCAGGCGAGCCCGCTGACGGTGCGTGCCGTGGGAGAGGGTGACTGGGGAAATGGGGTGAGAGAATTTTCCATGTCTGAACTTCTGCACTATTCGATGTTCATCACACCATGTATGCATTACTTCAACTGAAAAACTAGATGATAATATATTTCAAACTTCTTGAGTCTCCACAGTGGCTCAGAAATTTTCTTAACCACAGCAAATGTTTTTAAAAAAAAACACAGGGGCGCCTGGGTGGCTCAGTTGGGTAAGCGACTGCCTTCGGCTCAGGTCATGATCCCGGAGACCCGGGATCGAGTCCCACATCGGGCTCCCTGCTCGGCGGGAAGCCTGCTTCTCCCTCTCTCACTCCCCCTGCTTGTGTTCCCTCTCTGGCTGTGTTTCTCTCTGTCAAATAAATAAAATCTTTAAAACAAAACAAAACAAAACACAAAAACTGTCGAGAAGACCTAAATAAATGATGATAACCCTAATACAGCAATTATGATGGGAAGCAGTAAACATAGAAAAAAGAACAACGGACCAGAAATCAGTGGACTTGTATCAAACTGGCCTCTTGAATCGGCTGTTACGACCTTCAGCCACTGACACTAAACCTCTGCTTCCTTCATCTGTAAAGACAGTAAAACAACACCTACCTCACAGAACTGTAAAGATAGGAAACCATCTGTACTCTGGTTAGGTGACACGTAAATAAAGAGAACTACTTTTGTTACATGCTGTCTACTCGTCTCCTCCTCAGACTTTATAGAACATTTGAATGTAAATATCCAGAATCGATGCATTCACGCCCCTCAGCCAGTACCCCAAGGCAAACATGCGCTGGGTCCTGGGAGACTCACTCACCCCGAATCAAACCGGCAGTCTGGCCTTATGGACACATTATGCCAACGAGCTGAGGGTTACTGAGTAGTTAGCAAGTGCCAAGCACTGTCCGTAGGGTCACACATGACCTACGTCATTCACTCTTTATGCCACCACCCATGGGTATATTCCTACTTACAGAGAAGGAAAACAGACAGTAAAGGCTCCTAAGTGGCAGACCTCAAGATGGAATCAGAGGCAGTGTGACTCTAAAGCCTTTATAATTTTTTTCCTTGACCTTTGATTTCTTTAAAAAATGCAGGCATCCACTCCCTATTTCCACCTCTGTGTGTACTAAGTAGCCTAGGCTATAGAATTCCTCCTCCCCGAATTGTAAAGATAAGAGTAAGGTCTCTGAGCACTCAGACTAGTACACTCTTCACTCAAGGATCTGAGGATTTGGCACCGAACTCCAAATGAAGGTCCACCAACCTTTTAGGGCTAGAGTCCTGTGTGTTTCAGGGTGTCAGGCTAGACGTCTGACAACTGGAAGAAGGTCTTCCGTACGTTCCACAGTTACTGAGTGCTGCTACGTGAGGGCTCTGAACCGAGCACTTAGGCATATTATTTGACTTAACCCTCTATAAGTGTGATTTACTCCACTGACCTTAAAGCTGGGAATAAGGAGGACTGTTCTTCGCTGAGTGCTTAGGCTGTCACATAGAATGCAGGACGCCCATTTAAACGTGACGTTCAGATAAACAATGAATGACTTAGATATGTCCCTAAACTTTGCATGAGAGATATTTATGCTAGATATTATAATTTATCTGAACTTCACATCTAGCTGGGTTTTCTGTATTTTTATTTGCTAAATCTGGCAACCTTATCCCAGTGACAAGAGTCATTAGTAAGTGGCAGAACTGGAGCTCAAACATAGGGCTATCTGACTCCAGAACCCATATTTTCATTCACTACTTTCCCTGTCTCATGTCCTTCCCCAAAGGGCCTTGCCATGACCCTGTCAAAACATTCTTAAGAGGGTATGCAGCCCGGGCAGAAGAGGTATTCTCACTAAGTGGGATTCTCACAAAAGATGGAAAGACTGCAACATACCTTTTTAAAAGGACCCTCCATTTTCAAACCAATGTGGGCATTAAAAACTAGTACCCAAAACATTATATATCTGTAACTTAACGTAGCAATCCCTAGAGCCAGACAGCTTGGGAAAAGTTCATGTGACTATCACCACCTTCTTCCATGTGAGTTATGATGAACTTTCAAAATATTCTTCAGCCAATGTTTCACTGTTCTTTGACCTCATTCAGACTATTCATGATTTTCAAACTCATTGCATTTAAAATTATCTCCTGATTTTGCTTTTAAATTTTATACTCTAACCCTCTGGCAGTATGATTTATTTATCAAAAACGTGTTTGGATTTAGGTAGGTAAGCCATTTTTTTAAAATATACCAATAACTTCAAAGAAGGTTCTGATTTATACTTGCTATGATGGGTTGTTAGACCTTCCTATTGGTGACCCTTACTGTTACGCTTGTACCATGATAAAGATGCTTCATAATTGTAGAACATAAGGAAAACAGATCAACTATTAATGATTATGGAGATGATGGTAAAGTTAATATACACAGTCAAAAAACTGGTGGGTAACATGCAGATCTTTTTTTACAAAAGGCTTGTAAAAAATGACCTTTAGGGGACTCTGACATTTAGAGAGAACACCAGACATGGCATTTGTTCTCTGTCTTTTCCATGGATTAGACAAAGCAAGGAAAGCCAGACCAAATGGAACTAGATTTTATCTAAAACAATCAATACAGCCAAATTAAATGATCTAATCTAGTGACTACCAGGTTTTGGATTTCATAAACAGGAAAATTTTCTAAAGAGCTTTGGGAACCCACGTGGAATTGCCAGGTTTTAAATTTTGCCAAGTGAGGAAGTCAGTCTTTAAAAACAGACCAAACCATAACACTATCCACTGCTGCCGTCACTCCATTAAAATAAGTAACAAGGACAATCTCAAATAAAGGAATGTTTCCCATGAGAGGACCAGGCTTTCATGGCCATTTTTACTATAGACAGAAGTCTTGACAGCAGAACACGATCTAGTACCATTAAGTGCTGAAATACAGTGTCTTGGCAAAGATGTAACTGTTAAAAAAGAGGTCTCTGTTTTTGGTATTTGCTAAACAACAAATTAAGATACACAAACTATTTTATTTTTTCAATTTTTTATGCTCTCCTAAATTTTTAAAAATTTTAACTTTTTAATTCCAGTTAGCATACATAATTCCAGTTCGTGTTGCATTAGTTTTAGGTGTAAAATACAGTTTTGAACAGTCCGTACATCACCTAGCACTCATCACAACAAGTGTACTCCTTAATCCCCGCCACTTATTTAACCCGCCCCCCCCCCACCTTCTGGTAATTATCAATTTGTTCTCTATAATTAAGAGTCAGTTTCTTGGGATGCCTGGGTGGCTTAGTCGTTGGGCATTTGCCTTCTGCTCAGGTCATGATCCTGGACTCTTGGGATCGTGCTCTGCTTGGTGGGAAGCCTGCTTCTCCCTCTGTCACTCCCCCTGCTTGTGTACCCTTTCTAGCTTTGTTTATCTCTGTCAAATAAATAAATAAAATCTTTTAAAAAAGAATCCATTTCTTTTTCTTTAATAATTTATTTTATTTTATTCTTTCAGTGTTCCTAGATTCATTGTTTATGCCCCACACCCAGTGCTCCATGCAATAGGTGCCCCCAGTACCCACCACCAGGCTCCCCCATCCCCCTACCCCCTTCCCTTCCAAAACCCTCAGTCTGTTTCTGAGTCCAGAGTCTCTTATGTTTGGTCTCCCTCTCTGATTTACCCCAATTCACATTTCCTTTCCTTCTCCGACTGTACTCCAGGTTACCCCTCATGCACCACAAGTAAGTGAAACCATGCGATACTTGACTTTCTCTGCTTGGCTTATTTCACTCAGCATAATCTCTTCCAGTCCAGTCCATGTTGCTACAAAAGTTGGATATTCGTCCTTTCTGATGGAGGTGCAGTATTCCATTGTATATATGGACCACATCTTCTTTATCCATTCATCTGTTGATGGGCACCTTGGCTCTTTCCACAGTTTGGTGATTGTGGCCATTGCTGCGATGAACATTGGGGTACATATGGCCCTTCTTTTCACTACATCTGTATCTTTGGGGTAAATGCCCAGTAGTGCAATTGCAGGGTCATGGGGTAGCTCTATTTTTAATTTTTTAAGGAATCTCCACACTGTTTCCCAAAGCGGCTGCACCAACTTGCATTCCCACCAACAGTGTAAGAGGGTTCCCCTTTCTCCACAGCCTCTCCGACACCTGTTGTTTCCTGACTTGTTAATTTTGACCAAAGAATTAGTTTCTTTTTTTTTTTTTTTAAAGATTTTATTTATTTGACAGAGAGAAACACAGCCAGAGAGGGAACACAAGCAGGGGGAGTGAGAGAGGGAGAAGCAGGCTTCCTGCTGTGCAGGGAGCCGGATGTGGGGCTCTGAGCCGAAGGCAGTCGTTTAAGGACTGAGCCACCCAGGCGGCCCAAGAATCAGTTTCTAAATTCCTCTCTTGCTCTTTCTCTTTTCCCCTTGTTCATTTGTTTTGTTTCTTATCAGTGAAATCATATGGTACTGGTCTTTCTCTGACTGACTTATTTCGCTTAGCGTCATATGCTCTAGCTCCATTTATGTCATTGCAAATGGCAAGATTTCACTCTTTTTAGAGTGAATAATATTCCACTGTGCCTGTGTGTACACCACAGCTTCTTTAACCATTCATCAAGGGACGGACACTTGGGCTACTTATCTTCCCTATTACAAATAACGCTGCTACAAACATAGGGGTGCATATATCCCTTTGAATTAGGTGTTTTTTTTTTTTAATTCTTTGAGTAAGTACCCAGTAGTGGGATTGTTGGATCAAAAGGTAGATCTTTAACTTTCTGAGAGACGTTCCTACTGTGTTCCACAGTGGCTGCTCCAGCTTACGTTCCAAGCAACACTGCATGAATGTTCCTTTTTCTTCACGTCCTCACCAGCACCTAGTTTCCTGTGTGGTTGATATTAGGCATTCTGACAGGTGCGAGGTAATATCTCACTGTAGTTTTCCAAGCTCGTTTCCCTGATGACTAGTGATGTTAAGCATCTCTCCATGTATCTCTTAGTCTGTTCAGGTCTTCTGCCCATTTTTAAATAGATTACTTGTTTCTTGGGTGTTGAGTTGTATAAAAGTTCTTTATACTTTGGACAGTAATTTACAGATGGATATCTATACTTTTATCAGGTATGTCATTTGCAAATACCACTTCCCATTCCACAGGCTGCTTTTCAGTTCTGTTGGCCATTTCCTCCACTGCTCAGAAGCTAGTATTTCGATGTAGTTCTAATACTTTATGTTTGCTTTGGTTTCCCTTGCCTCCGGAAACGTATCTAGAAAGAAGTTGCTATGGTCAATGTCAAAGACGTTACTCCCTATGTTCTCTTCTGGGATGTTTATGCTTTTCGGTTACACATTTAGGTCTTTAATCCATTTTGAATTTATTTTTGTATATGGTTTAAGAATGATGTCAAATTTCTTTTGTATGTAGCTGTTCAGTTTTCCCAACACCATGTGTTGAAGAGACTTTTTCCCACTGGCTATTCTTTCCTGTGTTGTCAAAGAATAACTGACTGTGTAGTTGAGGGTTTAGTTCTGGCTTTTCTATTCTGTTCCTTTAATCAAGGTGTTGATTTTGGTGTCAGTATCATACTATTGATTACTATAGCTTTGTAATATAACCAAAAGCCCAGAGTTGGGATGCCATCAGCTTTGCTTTTCCTTTTCAACACTGTTTTGGCTATTTGAGGTCCTTGGTGGTTCCACACAAATTTCAAGATTCTTTGTTCTAGTTCTGTGAAAATGCTCTTGGTATTTTCATAGAGATTGCATTAAATCTGTAGATTGCTTTGGGGAGTATAAACATTTTAACAATATTTGTTCTTCCCATCTATGAGCATGGAATATATTTTCATTTCTTTGCATTTTCTTGAATTTATTTCAGAGTATAGATCTTTTACCTCTTTGGTTAGGTTCATTCCTAGTATTTTTGGCACAAGTGTAAATGGGATTGTTTTCCTAATTTCGCTTTCTGCTACTTCATTATTAGTGCACAGAACGGCAACACACCTCTGTTGATTTTATACCTTGTGATTACTTAATTTATCAATTCTAGAAGTTTTCTGGTGGAGTCTTTTGGGTTTTCTATCTAGAGTATGATGTCGTCTGTAGATAGTAAAAATTTCACTTCTTTACCAACTTGTATGCCTTTTATTTCTTTTTGTTGTCTGACTGCTGTGGCTAGAACTCTTAGTATAATGTTGAATAAAGGTGGTGAGAGTGGACATCCTTGTCTTGTTCCTGACCTTAGGGGATAACCTCTTAGTCTTTCCCCATTTAGGATAATGTTAGCTGTGGGGTTTCCTATCAGGCCTCTACTATGTTGCGCTATATTCCCTCTATCCCTACTTTGCTGAGTACTTTGTCAAATACTTTGATGCAGATATTGAGATTCTTAGCCTTCTCTTACTGAAGTGATGTACCACGACGATGAATGTGCAAATACTGAACCAGCCTTGCAACCCAGGAGTCAGTCCAACGTGACTGTAGTGAATGATTATTTTTAAATGTACTGTTGGATTTGGTTTGCTAGTACTCTGCTGAGGATTTCTGCATCCATGTTCATCAGGCATACTGGCCTGCACTCCTCTTTTTTAGTGGTGTCTTTATCTGGTTTTGGTGTTGGGGTAATGCTGGCCTCATAGAATTTGGATGTTTTCCATCCTTTTTTATTTTTTGAAATAGTTTCAGAAGACTAGCTATTAACTCTTCTTTAAATGTTTGGTAGAATTTGCCTATGAAGCCATCTTGTCCTGAATTTCTGTTTTTTGGGAATTTTTTGATTACTAACTCGGTTTCTTTGCCGGTTATCTCTGTCCAAATTTTCTATTTCCTCTCATTCAGTTTTGGTAATTTATATATTTCTAAAAATTTATCCATTTATTCTAGGTTGTCCAATTTCTTGGCATATAGTTTTCTTATAATATTCTCTTACGATTATTTATACTTCTGTGGTGTTGGTGGTGGTTTCTCCTCTCTCATTTGTGATTTAATATTTGAGTCTTTTTCCTTCTTTGATATGTCTGGCTAGAGATTTACCAAATTTTTTTTTAAGATTTTATTTATTTATTTGACAGAGAAAAACACAGCAAGAGAGGGACACAAGCAGGGGGAGTGAGAGAGGGAGAAGCAGGCTTCCCGCTGAGCAGGGAGCCCGATGTGGGGCTCAATCCCAGGTCTCCGGGATCATGACCTGAGCCGAAAGCAGATGCTTAAGGACTGAGCCACCCAGGTGCCCCAGAGGTTTACCAATTTTATTGATTCTTTACCAGCTCCTGATTTCTTTTTTATCTGTCCTTTGCTTTTTTACTTTCTATTTCATTTATTTCTGCTCTAATCTTTATTATTTCTTTCCTTATGCTAGTTTTAGGATTTGTTTGTTCTTTTTCTAGCTCCTTCAGGTATAGGGTTAGGTTGTTTATTTGTGACTTTTCTTGCTTCTAGAAGTGGACCTGGTTTGCTATAAACTTCCCTCTTGGATCACCTTTTACTGTACCCCACAGGTGTTGGATTGTTGTGTTTTCATCTTCACTTGTTTTCATGTACTTTTTAATTGCTTCTTTTATTTCCTGGTTGATCCCTTCATTGTTTAGTAGCATGCTATTTAACCTCCATATATTGTGGTCTTTCTAGATTTTTTCCTCTTGTGTTTGACTTCTAGTTGATGGTCTTTTAGGTTTGAACTCATCTGAACTCATATCACTGTAGTTAAGAAATCATACAAAGCATGCCTTGCATCCTGAGTTTGTTGAGGTTTGTTCTGTGGGCTAATATGTGATCTATACCAGCAAATGTTCCATGTGCGCTTGAAAATAATGTGCATTCTGCTGCTTTAGGATGGAATGTTCTGAATATATCTGTTCAATCCATCTGTTCCAGTGTGTTATTTAAAGCCATTTTTTCCTTCTTGATTTTGTTTAGATGATCTGTACTTTGATGTAAGTGGGGTGTTGAAGTCTCCTACTATTATATTATCAATTAGTTCTTTTATGAGTGTTATTAACTATTTTATGTATTTGGATGCTCCTGTATTAGGTGTGTATTTACAATTGTCATATCTTCTTTTTGGATTGCCCCCTTATGATTACATAGTGTCCTTCTTTGTCTCTTATTACAGTCTTTGTTTTAAAGTCTATTTTGTCTATAATAAGTATTGCTACCCCAGTTTTCTTTTGAAATCTATTTATATGATAGATGTTTCTCCATCACCTCACTTGCAATCTGCAGGTGTCCTTAAGTCTGAAATGAGTCTTTCGTAAGCAGCATATAGATGGGTATTGTTTTTTTTCCTCTCCACTGTCTCTGATTGCAGCATTTAGTCCCTTTACATTCAAAGATATGTGTTTATTGTTTTATTATTTGTTTCTTAATATTTTTTCTGATCCTTTCTTTTCTTTCTCTCTTTCATGGGTTGCTTATTTTATTTAATGATATATTTGGATCTCCTCCTTATTCTTTGCATGTTTATTAGTGGATTCTGATATATGGTTACCATTAGGTTTATATATAACTTCTTCTGCATATAGCAATCTATATTAAGTTGATGGTCTTTTAGGTTTGAACTCATTCTTTACTCCATTCTGCACTTTAGGTTTATGTTCTTATACTTTATGTACTTTTATTTTGTGAGTTCCATGACTGATTTTTTACAGAAGTATTTATTTTTACTGCTTTTGTGTTTCCTACCTTTGTACTGTCACTTTTGGTCTTCCCTTCTCACTCAAAGAGTCCCCTTCAATATTTCTTGCATGGCTGAATGGAACTAGAGTGTATTATGCTAAGGAAAATAAATCAGTCAGAGAAAGACAAACACCATATAATTTCAGAAACAAAGCAGATGACCATAAGGGAAGGGAAGGAAAAATAAAATAAGATAAAAACAGAGAGGGAAGCAAACCATAAGATATTCTACAGTTAAGACAACAAACAGGGTTGCTGGAGGGGAGTTGGTGGGAGAACAGGCTAAATGGATGATGGGTATTAAAGAGAGCATTTGTGGGAACGAGCAGTGGGTGTCATATCTAAGTCACTAAATTCTGCACCTGAAACCAATACTACACTATATGTTAACTAACTTGAATTTAAAGAGAATAAAAAAAAAATATTTCTTGGGACGCCTGGGTGGCTCAGTTGGTTAGGCGACTGCCTTTGGCTCAGGTCATGATCCTGGAGACCCGGGATCGAGCCCCACATCGGGCTCCCTGCTCGGCGGGAAGCCTGCTTCTCCCTCTCTCGCTCCCCCTGCTTGTGTTCCCTCTCTCGTTGTGTCTCTCTCTGTCAAATAAATAAATAAAATCTTAAAAAAAAACATTTCTTGCATGATGAGGCGCATTTGGCTCTACAGAGTCGGGAGGGCACTGAGAGTGTCTAGTTACTGATTTAGAACCTTACACAGATCTTCTTGTTTTGACCTAGTGTCCTTAGAGGAAATCAGTGCTTCCAACTCCTAGATCTTTCTTGCGTTCTGTGGGGAAAATCAGTCATCTTTCCTTGGCTTCCAGGTCTGCAGGCACTTGGGTTTCGGCTTTCCCTGGGATGGTAAATAGTTAACAAGTTTGTAAGCTTTCCATTTTTCAGAATTTTTTGACGTCTTGAGGGCATCAGGTCTCATTCTGCGTCCTTCAAGATCTATGAGTTCTACTGTCATTTTAGTGAGGTTTACATAGGCATGGAGAGAAAAGCATATTGTTATCTTTGATTTTAAGAGTTATACTTTTGCAGTATGTAAATACCACTTAGTCACAAGGCTTAAGAGGTCACAGCAGGGGGTTAATGAACCATACAAAAATCCCCTCAAAATACTGCCCAATCATAAATAAGGTATTCTGGAGAGTCTTTTCCATTTTAATGTCCTTTAAAAGTGCTCTGAGGAGAATGATCATAAATTAGTCACTGCTGGTACTTTAGCAGTCCTTCTAAGTTACAGTAAAGAGCCTTTTCTCTCGAAGCACTCTTCTGGATCTGTCTGCCTATTCGGTCTATTCAATTAACCAGACCCCAACCCTTCTAATTTACTTACACTGGGAAATCTTCACAGAAAACTGAAATAAAAAAGCCCAAAGGGAATGCATTCCCTTGTCATGAGCTTCCAGGAGCTCTGGGGTCTAGAGAAGGCCCTGCTGCTTGCTATAAATACCCTGGCATGGCCCAGTGGATCTCTCAGTTCTAGAGCTGAAGCTGACCCCATACACTGCACGTGAACGCAAGGGGACTCTTGTGTCTAGAACAGCTTTATATATTTGTTTTTAGATTTTATTTATTTATTTGTGAGAGAGAAAGAGAAAATTATCAGGGGGAGCAGCAGCCGGGGGCAGAGGGAGAGGGATAAGCAGGCTCCTGATGAGCAAGGAGCCCGATGTGGGGCTCAATCCCAGGATGCTGGGATCATGACCCAGGCCAAAGGCAGATGCTCAACCAAATGAGCCACCCAGACACCCCATGGAACAGCTATATAATCTTCTCTGATTTGCCAGAATCAAACAAAAACTTGGCTTTCCAGATCTAAATCTAGTAATAATGAGTAAGTACAGTAATGTCTCCAGTGCCTTGGGGATCATCCTGCCTTGTAACACTTAGCTGCAGGCTAGAACCATGTCATGTTATGAGATGAGTCAGCCTATAAAAACTGAGTCTCGGCCAGTATTTTCTTAAAATGTTGACATGAAACACTCCAAGTAATCTACCTAGAAAAACAAATTCCACAAAGATCAAAAGATCTATATGTACAAATAAACCCAATGTTGTGCCATCAATGTGAAAGGCTGGATGGCTTTTCAAAAGCAATGAAAAGTGATCCTCTTGAAGGATAAGATAATCCTCCAAAATCTTAATTAAAATCAAAGATAAAAAGAGTAACTCCCGTGATAAATGACTGAGGAAGAGCCACCTTGCCCGGCTTCTCATGGCTTCGGCATCACCATGGATGAGTAAATAAAAACATTCTCCAAAAATCTCCTATCAGTCCCTAAACTGAATGCAATCCTGAATTATAAGCCAGGCAACCAGGCGTGATCTAACAACAGGATACAATAGAGGAAAGGCATCATCCTGGAAAATCAGGACATCTGGTCACCATGCATATTCCCACACGAGAGCTTCCAGATGGTTGAGTTCAGGCTGTCATGATGGCACGAATCTCCCTCAAGCTTCAACAAAGACTCTTAAAAAGGTGAGGGTTCCTTTTTACTCCCTGAACTCTCATCTTAATATTTCATAGATTTTTTTTTCCCTTTTCTTTGATTCTGACAAGGATATTGCACTAGCTTGCCAAGAAGGATGGCACGGGCCAGCGATTTCTTCACGGGGTCCAAATGCCGCAGGGAGCTCCAAACCCCCTGCTGTACAGCAGCGTCACTGGAAGAATGTGTTCAGACAGAAAGGCCTGAGGGAGCCGAGCAAGAAGACAGCATGACGCTGGGGGTACTTCACACACTCAAGCCAAGCACGACTCCACTGGTCCTCAGTCAGGTGGAAACAGGTAAATGAGGAAGATCTGCTTCTAATTCTATTCAAGGGTCAACAAGGGTCATCTCATCAGGAGCACAGCTGGCTCAACATCTCAAAATTTGTATAAGCGAAGGGGAAAAAAGTATTAATTTACATGAAAGTACTGGCAGGATCTGAGAAATTCAGAAGCAGGCCGGTGGTGGTTCTGGGGGATGGTTAAGGCCTGAAGGAGAATCGAAAAAAACCCAAACCGAACAATAAAAACCAGTATCACTGTGCTAACTTTATAAGTGAAAAATAAGTCCAAAGGTAGTGCAAGTTTCTATTTTGGGGTAAGGCTGACTAAAGTCTTAAGGGAGTTAGACAGCGACTGATAATAATGTAGTCTGCAGAAATACTTTCTACAAGGATCCAGGTCTCTTCCTAAGACCTCCTGTGGGAAAAGACCACATTAAAACATCACAATCTGTTCGTCTGGCAGAATCACACCTGAGGGAAAAGTATAACTGCTTGGAACACAAGAAATGACTCCACTGGGAAGACAGTAGGGCCAATGTAGGAAAAATAGAGTTTTGGAGATTAAATTATTTTTATCTTTACACTATCAGATTTGCTTTGTGAAAGGCTCTTCCTCCCTAATTCTCTCATATGCCAGGGTAATAAGATGTGCAAAGAAATGTTCTTGAATTCTGACCCCAATTGTTTAAATCTACTGTCCTTCTAAAAGTATCCCACTCACGATGAATTTACGAGATTAAAAGATGTTCTGCTTCAGTTTAAGAATAAAAAATAAATACATAAACAGACATTTGCAGGAATTTTTCCAAAATTATGACTAAGGATTTTTCCCATAACATATGAGATATGTATTTCTGTACATGCATATATAAAGAGTCCATTTGATCCGAATCTCCTTCCAAGGCTCTAGCCTTACCCTAAAGCACAGAAGGGACCCAGTACAGAATAACAACAATCCTCAAACCTCTCATGAAAACCTGTAGGTCGCAGTGGGCAGCGTAGTGCTATCTTTAAGGTGCCTCTGTGCGTAGAGTCGACTCACAGAAGGAGAGGTGAGTAACATTTAGCTGACAATGCTAAAGAAACAACAAGCAAGCTTATGCAGGACGGAGAGGACAGATTGATGGGGTTTTTCACCACAAAGCAATGAATTAGGCATTTCATTTCCCTTTAACTTGTTTATGGTTAACATCTCCTAGCACAGCAGTTTTCAAAATACATATAAAACTCACCTTCCCTGAATCTAGCTCAGTCTTTAGATTCCTTTTACAGAGGAAATAACCCCCACCAACCCCCGCAGGATTTCTAAAATTAACTTTGCTCAGAACAAAGCTATCATTCCATCAAGCCCTGCATTTTATGGATGAGCCCAGGAAGGAGGACTGTCTAGGCACATGTTGCTGATATAGGGAGCAGAACCCAGGCGAGGCCACCAGGAACCAACACTCCGGCACACACAGCAAATGGCAAACTTTTCCCATCTTGCACTGCCCAACGTACCAATTTCTCTGAAATGTCAGTGTTGGGGAAATTGATCTCTTTGCCATAACATTAAATAGTAGCTTTCAACAGCTTGTTTGAACCCATATAGTGATGAGGCAGAGAACGGCCGGGTCACCCCAGCCTCATAAAAGGCCTCAAGGGTTCAAGCGGGCTTCTTACATCCACCGCAACATGAAACAAGAGCATCAGCTCAGCTCTCCCTCGTCTATAATATATGACGGAGTCTGACAGGAGATAAAGGAGGAAATAAGTGACATTGTCAACATGAACTTTCACAGGTTTAGATGTTTTAGACCTATGACTGACTTACTCAAGTTAAGCACTAAGGATACGGAAATAATTCATATTTGAGGTTGGCCTAAATCCCCGGGAGACAGATGGGTATTCAGGCAGGACTGAGGTCTAGTCAACATTTCTTATACGGCACACACCAAAATCTGGAGTATCGGTCTTTTAAGACATCGATTCCAAAATGTCACTTCTGTCAAAGGCAGAGCAAGCAGCTGGGGGACAGCGGGGACGTCTGCACCGCCCCCTCCCGGCCAGGGGCCTCACTGCTAGCCCTTCCAGTAACAGACCCTGGACGGATAAATAGTTCAGATACACTTGAACAGTGAATGTGTTCTCCACAAAATGCATATTCTTCTAAAACATGTTGACATGTGTCCCACCCGTTTTATCTGCTTCAGAATTTGATATGAACAATGTTACCTAGAAAAGGACAAAGCCACATTCCATCCAGAGGTCTAAAGAATATAATTTAAAATACTTTAAAGAAAAAAAAACAAAAACAAAAACAGAAAATCGAGGTTTAAGGAAAATAACATACAGAATGCACTTTGGTAGTTCAAATAACATTCTTTAAACTATGTCAAAATGAACCACAAAGGATTAGAAAATCTAATTTTCTTAATTTAAAATGATTAGATCAAAGGAAGCTTTTAAGGTATTTTGCTAAAATCAAAGACAACAGTACCTAATCCTTTCAGAAGTCCTTTAATACCTTCTTCAAAAGAAGGACAAATATGAATAAGCTAGATAAAAAGTGAGGACAACAGATGAAGCAAATTTATATTAAACCATTATGTTTTCAATAAACAATAAAATTGAAGTTAGAAACATGAAAAATAAAAGCTTTCAAGGAATACAAATCATGTTATAACTCCAATCTCCGACAAAGGACAATTAATACACCTATTTTAGGAAGAATCAGAGTTCCAGAGTTAAATCCCAGGAGCATATATCACAAGCACCTTACTTTTTGGAGGGGACTAGGGAAGGAATTTTTTTCTAACCATTGGATTAGATATCTTCCATTTTGGAAAAAGAGTCGGATAATTAAAAAGTGTTATTTTCATGATTAGTGGGAAGAAACATTAAGTGCTAAAAAAGTACTACTGGTGAATAAGAATTCTGATTATTAACCCCTGGACTAAAATGTATACACTACAGACAGAAATATGTGTTGATGATATTTATGCATCTATAATGTAACTTAGTCCCCTCTATTGAGGGTACAAGTCTATAGTGTTATTCAGTTAAATTCATCATTCAGGGAACAAAAATGGCTGGTGAAAGATTAAGTTCAATCTTATAATTTCCCGTTCTAATGATTTTCTATGAGCTCCTTCTGGTGTTCAATTTTAAAAGACTACACAATTACAAAAAATACCTGTGAGATACTGGGGACTTGGGTACATTATTAAATATACACTGCAGAACTTAGAGACCACATATGCTTAAAAAATATAATTTAAAAAAATTGACTATAATTTCCAAAGGACCATATGATGGCCTTTTGATTACAATTCTACCAGGGGTCTTTTATACTGTTCAGTTCTTGTAATGTTTGCAATATAAAAAAAAAATGCTTGGCTTTCTCTTGAACAGATGCAATATCGAATAAGATAACCTGTACTGTGTAGCGAGCAGAAGACAGTACGAAGTCTTTGATTTCACATGTATGCTAGATCCCAACACTCATCACAGTCTACAACCTTAACTCCGGGGTACTCATCAGGACTGGTGTAGAGGATGACCATCTATCTATTCCCAAAGTCCCTGACAGCACAGTGTAGGTGAAATCCATGTCAAAGCAAAATCTACAGATGCCTCTCAGCACGCCTCAGGGGAGCCGATTCTAGAGCCCTGCTGCGGGTCACACACATGCTCCCACACATTCAGGTCCTGAGCACAAGGATGAGCCACCCTGGTCTGTGACAGCAGGACAGAAGCTGGCTCACCACGGGAGGGCTCACAGCAAATCAACAGAGACCAGTACTGATGCCACCGTGCAGGTCACAGCGACAGGACTGCGAAGACGACATGTGAACAAGACATGCGAAGACACACGCTTCTCCCCAAAGCTACAGCTTTAAAAAAATACTGAAGGGGAAAGAGCTACACATGAGGACATTCTAGAGAGAAAATTTGCTAATGACTGAAGGGGTAAGATCCTGTGTCACAATCTAAGGGGGTAGACAGAAAGCCAGCATGTTTCTTAAAGTCACATTAAGGTATTTTGCCCCCCTCAGCCCCACCCCTGCCACACTTTTAAGGGAATCTGTTTTTGCCAAAGTCCTTCAACAATGTAAACGCCACAGAAGGCGACCGGGAAGCTGAAAGGTGGGAGGGTGAAAGCCCTAATGTCACTCTCAGTGGGTCTGGACGCATGACTTGTGAGAAGACAGCAAGGACACTGAGATCTACCTCCTGGAGCTTTTCCTGCATTATCAAAGCTCTGAAATCTCCAGCCTAATCATCGACATCTCCAGCCCTGGAGTTCTGTGATCCCATGATTCTATTATTCCATTTTTAAACCTGTGGAGTGGGAGTGTTTCTGAGCACCCTGCTCACACAGATGGCGGTGGGAAGATCTGAAGGATATGTTGCATGTAGTAAATGCCCATTTCACGACGTAATCAGTCCCTCCACATTTCCTAGGAGCAGAGATAATGTTACCCTACAGATGTCGCAGAAAGACAGGCAATTAAATGGCCGCGCAGCCTGCACACATGTGTAAGAGACATGAACGAGGAGATCCTCCCGATCACACATACCCGAGGCTACTGATTCTGCACCAGGTAAGACTGGCGTTCGATCAGACCTGGGCGCTGTTGCACACCAGCTCCGTTTACTGTGGACAGAGCGGGGAAGGGAAGGCAAAAGGGCTACCCGAACAGTAAAATCACACACAGTGTCTCTGTATTCCTGATGTTCTAAAAATACACCGCACTGACAAATCATTTGTCAAGGCAACCTTTCTGAGACTAAAAACAAGACCCCTGTGCCAACCAGCACTTTCCCACCGTCGTCTCGGTCTGAGCACTGCCTCCCCTTCCCCTCCACAAATGGGCTCTTGATGAAACTGACCCAGCCACAGCGATCTCTGGAGTTCAGAAGCGTCCCTGTCACCTGCTCTCACCTGATTACCTTAGAGCCCTTTTATAGACCTTCCTCCCTCCTGCCACCGCACATTAGACACTGGCAAAGACTGTATCAAAACCTCAGAACGACTGGACATGTATTTCTTTACCTTGGTATCCTTGGCAGAAAACTCAGAGGAGCTAGAGATTTTCATGGACTTTGACCGGTGGGAGTGCCGCCGGATGGAATCCTCCCGGGAGTATTTCACGGACCCCGAGGTCCTCACCCGCACCTTGCTGGTACTCTGAACACTATTCACTCCGATCATTCTGCAGGCTGAGGGGGAAGAGGCTTGCAGAAATAGAAAGGCACTTTCGACCGCTGAAAGGTTCTACCGCTGGAGGAACTCTGTGGGCTTGTGCCTGAGCGGCGCAGAGAGCTGAGATCCGCGTCAGCTTAAGAAACACCCGCGGCCTCCCCCAGCATCTTCAACTACCCGTTGCAGCGAGCCTGATTGTTCCGGCAGCTCACGTCACTGGCTGCGAGAGGAGAAAATGCAATCCCACCCCTGAGACTCGGCTCCCTCCCTCCCTCCCTCCCTCCCTCTCTCTCTCTCTCTCTCTCTCACACACACACACACACACACACACACGCATGCACGTTCCACATTCGCACACTGGAACCAATGGCAATTGGCCAGGGGAGCTATTCATCAACATTCCAAATGGCAACAGCACTTCCCCTGCGATATTGTGCAGCGAGCTCATTAACGGCAACAACAAAACAGAGAAACCACAGATACAAGTCTGTGAGGCACCATGTGGGGTGGGAACAGAGATAAATCTCCAAAAAGGGGGGGGGGATGGAAATCAAAAGGCTCATCAATTACAGGCTGGCACAAAGGGTGGTAGCCAGGAAGGCATCTCCAACAATCATTTATTTTCCTTCCCCTGCTCCAGGCCACACAGGGTTTAACAGTGACTGAGACTGCACTGCCTTGTGATGAATTAAATGCTTATTATGACCTTCGAGTACTTAGTCAGATATTTAGACAGGAATTATGTCAGGCTGTATGAAAAATCCAGAATAAAAAAGAGGCCATGCTACCTTCCTGTCATGCTAAAAAGTTTAAGAAAAGAATTGGCCACGAGCACATGCTGATTTAAAATATGGCTTAAAGACCAATAGAACCAATTCCAATCGATAATAAGCAAGAAGCTTTTCCAGGAGCTGTGAATGCCCTGTCGCTGAACAAGAACACATGCAACCTTTTAAGTAAGAATTACACATCAGAAATTATTAAAAGACCAGATAATTTTAATTCCCGTCACACAGAGTCAGTTTTGAGTATGACACTCAAGATCGCAAAGCATCTCAGGGGTGAAAAGAGGGTTAGCCAGATAACCTCTAAATAAAAGTAGTTTTACTGTTAATATAAATAACATTTTTAAATGGTTTGTAAGATGCCAATCTAGGAAGAGAGTGGTGCCTCAACTGATCTGATCGTCAAGTCGGAACTCTTCCTTGATGACTCAGGATTACAAATTTTATACAGTGTGTGGCAAAGCACAGGTGTGCTTGAGAGCTCCTTGAGAAGGTGTTCAGGTCGTTCCGTCCACTGTCCATCAGCCCAGGAAAAGTGATATTTAGACTTGGGGTTTCGTTTCACCCTCAGGTCAGGGGCTTCCTCCCGCCCCCCTAGACTTCTTTACTTCCTATCTCTTATCTCTGAAGCACTTGATACTTCAAACTGTTAAAAGCAAAAAGAGAAATTAATTTTTGATAGAATTTTCTCTAAAAAATAACAGATGATAGCTTTTTGGAAGATCTTGGGGATCTCCTCTAAGAGTTCATTGATCTTAGAGTTTATAACAACATTTTGGATACTTTGCAGTAAATTTTCCTCTCTTCCCAGGTAATTTGAAACTATTATGTAACTGTTCTTTAAATTAAAGAAAAAAAAGTAGTGCCTTCACATATTACAAAGCATGTTCTAAAGGCATAAAAAGAAATTTTATAATGTTATGATGAAATTGACCATTTAAAATATGCACAATTCAAATTTAAGTATATGATGATTATATAGGCAAATATCTTCATTCAACACAAGCAAGCCCGAGGTAGAACCCATTAAGGAACTACTAGCAGAGGCAAGATAAAAATTCACAAAGTGCTGTGTAAAAGACGAGTCCCCGCCTCAGCATGGTTATAAATACAGAGCACTGGCTTAAAAGAAACATGTCTTTTGGATATTTGCTAGTCACCATAATAAGGAGGTAGAATATGTCTCCTGATGAACTGAATTTACTTTTCTCCACCAAAAAGGTTACGTAAAAGGAATGAAAGCTGTGTGCTAGCATGTACAGAAGTGGCTTCTGATATACAACTTGATTTCTGTTTAGCAGAAACGGTCCGTCTTCACCCACAGACGGCCCCCTACAGTGTCATCATTAATAACAGCTTTCATCCGTTTACCACCGTATACTTTGTAAGAGTAACGTTCATTCCCTCATCTCGACTCTCAAGTGGACAGGTCTGCGACGTGGCTTGAGGGACGCCACAACGCTTACAGGTCTGTAGACGGTGGGGTCCGTTCAGGAGGCTGCAGCAGAGCCAGCATTCACCCCCACTTTACACCACACCACCGCCCGCACCGTCTCCCACAAAGTACGGTTCTTCACATTGGCCCTTTCCTTTCTAAACCTAGAATAAATCTATAAGTCAGAGAAAGGAGAGTCTCCCCCTGTGCCTTCCCTGTATTTTTTGTTCCAAGATCCTATCTGGACAGAGTGAAGAGAACCCACTGCAGTGCCTCCAGTACTCTCAGAATTAAAAACAGACATTGCCTGCGACGTATCTGAGCACGTCCACCAGGAGGGATGTGCAGAAGCCGGCTGGACCCCTGGCACTCAGGGGCCGTGGTGTGGCTTCATCCCACTGACTTAATTCTAATCACTTCCCAATACCACTCCTTCCTTCAGCCAGCCTGTCTCTTCATTCCAGTGTAAAGCACTGGACTGGAGCTCTCACTCAACCCACACATAAAACACAAGCTCAGCTCCTTACCGTGGCGCCCCTGAATTACTCCCTGTTTGCTGTCCTCCCACCTGGAACTCTGTTGCTCTGCCCTGATCCTTCACAGAGATGGCTTCTCATCATTCAGGGTTCCCTCAACTGCTACTTGTTCAAGAGACTTTCTCTGTTACCCTTCCTACAAGAGGCCCTATTCTCCACCCCCATTCATTCTCTATCGTAACTGCTATAGCCTGGTCTCCATGGGGCTCACTGCTGTCTGAAGTCGTCTGCCCCTTCGAGCCTACAACAGTATCCGGTAAGAGGAGGAGCTCAATGACTATTTGTCAAATAAGTAAACTCCTTAAATACATAGCAAGCTTCCCTTTCTATTGCATTTCATGTTGTTAAACTTTCTAAGAAAATTCAGCATTTTTCCCCTGAAAAAGGAATACAATTAATACACAATTTCCTAACAGTACAAGAGTATGCAGTGAAATTTGAGTTCCCTCCCACACCGGTTTCCCAGTCCTCTGCCCAGAAAAAAGCACAATTGCCAGTTTCCCATGCATCCTTCTAGAGACCATCCATCCATATACGCTCTATGTGTGAGTGTGTGTGTATATTGTGTCCTTTTCCTTATGGCCTATAAATGAAAGCATGATATATATTCTTTTTGTTTCAAGATCTTTCTACATCAGCACAAAACTGCCTCACTCTTGTTAACACCTGCATAGTATTCGTGTGGTGAGGTATCGTATGTTATTAGGGTCTTACTACTAGACATTTAGTTTATAGTCTTTGCACCATAAATAAGGATGTGGTGAATATACCTGTAATATTCCACACCTTAAACAGTATTTAAACAATATGGTTTTCCAACTGTTTTCTGAATAAGTCTTATCATCCTTTTCCTACATTTATTTTGTTTCTCCCACAGTCATCATGTCAGGTACTCATGGGTCACAACTAGATTCAATGTGCATCACTTCAAAGACCTAATGGAACAGCCTGTGCTGCCCCATGCCGCTCTGAGTGGGCTTGACGGCCCTTCGACGTCAACAGCCTGTGCACAGACAGCCTGCTTGCTGCGACATAAAGGCAGGCCTCCTGGAGAGCAGCAGCTATTCAGAAGTTCGAAATAACTTTCCATAAAAGCTTTCACAGAAAATAAAGGTGACTTTCATATGAAATAGAAATTGTAAGGGAAATTTAATTATGTAAATTAATTAACGGAAAGTCTGAAAATTGATACTTTACCTTCTGATGCTTTCTCTGAGTTAGGGTACTATTCAGTACATAAAGCCTTTAAAAAGCTGCTAAAATAGTGCCCCAGTTAACGTGTAGCAGAAAAAGTCTCTAAGCCTTTCCACAGGCAGAGTCCCAGACAAACTAATCCAATTTAATGTCTTGTTCATGTGTGCTGGGGATATGCATACACAATATCAGCATGAGGCCCCTAACTTGAGGCAGCTCACAGTCAGGTGGGGGTGAGGCTTAGAAAAAACAGGAAATTCTATTACCATAGTTATAATGGTGGAAGATCAAGCAAAAAAGACTGTAGACCCCAAATGAGATGGAGAAAAGAAGATCAATGGTATGTAGGCAGATGCTTCTTTCCCCTCTAAGAAAATGTGGAGGGGCGCCTGGGCGGCTCAGTCATTACGGGTCTGCCTTCGGCTCAGGTCATGGTCCTGGGGTCCTGGGATGGAGTCCTGTTCGGGCTCCTGGCTCGGCGGGAAGCCTGCTCCTCCCTCTCCCACTCCCCCTGCTTGTGTTCCCTCTCTGGCTGTTTCTCTCTGTCAAATAAATAAATAAAATCCTAAAAAAAAAAAAAAAAAAAGAAAAGAAAATGTCATGGAACCATGAGCCGAGAAAGATAAAGACTGAGTGATGAGCTCCGGAGAGAAGCCAAAGTGGTAATGAATTCTAAATAGCAGAGGTACAGTTATTAACATGATTTATGGAAGGGCTAGGGGAGGGGAGAGGCGTGAGATGGCGAGAGGAAACCAGCTCACTTTACTTTCAGAACAGAATGGTGGATGAAACGTTCACTCAACATAAAAAGATCTCACAGCTGTCCCTAGGTCCTTTAGAAGACGGCGTCCTGTACAAGAGAGCAGAGTGACAGGAGGCCGACCTGGGAGCTGGGGGTCAGGTGCTCACCGAGGCTCTCTGGCCATGACTGCCGGTGGCCCCACATCTTCGACATCGGCGCGAGCGTCACAAAGGTGCTGGTGAGCGTTCGTCTTCTAGGCCACTCATCTGGATTTGACTGAAAGAGCTGGAAGCAAGCTTAGAAAAAATCACCTCGAGCCCTTCATTTCACAAGACTGAGACCCAGGAAGAGGAAGTGGCGTGTCCAGGATGCCGTGACTGGTGAGTGGGGGCGGAGGGACTTGCGTCCGGTTCCCTAATATCTAACAGAAGCTGTTTTGCTGCTTGCTGCTTGACAGCTAAAGATTCCATGGCCATACTTTTTTTTTCAGACTGTAGTAAGGCTTGAAATGGCTACCCTGAAATGGAAAATGTGCTACAAGACGACTGACTCCAGAAGTGAAATGGAGGCCAGTCGCTCACAGAATGACTGCAGGGACGACTTGAAAAGTCAGCTCTGCCATAGCTCAGGAACTGGTCCTCGGGTCCAAGAGCACGCGTGACAGTTCCGTGCTCCTGACGTGGCGACAGGAAGGTAATGTCCTCCCATTCTCTGGGTGCCACTCCGCTCTATACAACATGGTCGCAAAATTACTTAACCTTCTAGAGGACAGTGTAGTCGTTGAGAGCCCATAAAAACAACAGATGATTTCAAGTAATAAAATAGATATACTTGATAAAAACTTATTCCCTGCTTTATTTTCCTGTCTTCCTCCAGGCTTTCCCATAATTTTGATACTTGTCCATTCTGAGGACCCATGTTGAACCAAGCAAACGGTGATCAGCCTGAATTCCTCCAAAGCTCTCCACCCAGGACTGACTCCTGCCCACACGGGGTCGGAGCACGGGAAGCCTCATGCAGGCTCTGACATCTGCGCCGACAGTCTGACCTGGAACTCCGTTGCCACGTGTCACCAATCTCGCACGTCAGTGGACTGGACACACCTCAAGACTATTTTCCAAACTGGGACCCAGACAGTTTCTCCACAAACAGACACTGAACCTGCATGCTGGTCCTTCTATCCTTCCATCTCAGGCTAATAAGCAAGTTCCACAGTCCTTCCCTTTGTCCACTGTCCCTTTTCCTAAAGGGCTGGTAATGCTTACTTTTACACATCTCAGCCATGCACAAAAGTGAGAAGTTTTGTCTATCAGGGGCGCTACAGCTTTCTCTGGGTCATAATTCATTATCCAAAAAGTAAAAATCATTTAATTTTAATGAATAACCACTGTCTCTAGTAATCGGCTGTTGGAAGTCAAAACCCCCATGACTTGCTCAACCTCTGAAGGCACATCACCTCACTCGCAGCCCTCAATCTCGCGTCTACCATCACATGCTTTAGCTCCATCTGCTCCTCATACAAAGCAACAGGATGGGGAAAAAAAGTCTTTAAATAGAACCTTCTTACATTTAGGATTAAATAACATTCTTGAGGGGGGGAAAAACACCCTGTAAGCGTGAAATAGTTCCAGACTTGAAAAAAACATCATTTTTTCCCTCATAAAATCAAATCCAGTCACATAAGACATTTAAGACAAGGGTCAAATATTAGATTTGCCATTTAGAAATACAGGAAAATACAGAAGGAAAAGTTCGTCCATGTGTTCATAAGACATGATTTTGTATGACACTGTCACGTTCAGCTCAGGCCTTCTAGGATGCTAGAAAGACCTATCATGGGTACCTAAGACACTATAAATTCTTTTTTCTGTGCCACAAGAAGGTACTTTTCATTCTATCCCAAAATACACACAAAATGCAAACGCTGAAATCGTTATAATTTCAGAGCCCTGAAAGATGTTCTTCTAGGAAGTAAACCAATAATTATAGATGGGATGGTAAGTGCTGAGAAAATATTCTGTTCCAGAAGCTAATCCAATAAGCCCACCCACAATAATCTCTTTATAACACTCAGCATTGATTCAAAAAATATTCCCTAAGGGCCTCACGCACGGCAGGCACAGTGTCTGGGAGAAAACAGAGATCGCCGCCCCTGCAGAGCCTCGCACCGAAGACCGATTATTCTCTAAGTAAGAAATAATGTCACTTACATGCTAAGTACATGACTTTTTCATTTTTTCCCCTCCCAAACGGGATTTGTATAAAGAGAGCACCACTTTTTTTTTTTTAAGATTTTATTTATTTATTTGACAGAAACACAGCCAGAGAGGGAACACAAGCAGGGGTAGGGAGAGAGGGAGAAGCAGGCTTCCCGCCGAGCAGGGAGCCCGATGTGGGACTCAATCCCGGGTCTCCGGGATCATGACCTGAGCCGAAGGCCGTCGCTCAACCAACTGAGCCCCCCAGGCGCCCTGACAGCACCACTTTTTACTGCCTCTCTTTCAGAAAATCTTTACAAACCACAGAATTGCATTTTCCATTTCTTTGATTAGTTTGTTTGGTAGTTTGGGTCACATCAATTTCTATCAGTTTTTAATAATTTCAAGTCATAGTATTTCACCAAAAATTGTGTTCTATAAGAGTAACTGTAAGCTCTATCATGCGAAAGACAAAAGACTGGTTTAATTCTATTCACCACTAAATTTCCTTCATTCACTATGTTAGGCACTTGGAACAGAATGTTAACGAAACCAGACAGGTTCCTGCTCCTACTAAGTCTACATGGAACTAGACATTAGCCCCAGAATCATTAATTAGTAAATAATAAAATAACCCCATAAGCAAATGGAAAACAGTAACTGTGCCCCTGATTTGAAGAAAAGCACAAGGTACTCTGAGAGTCTCCATCAGGTTCTGCGGTGGTCTTAAGAAGTCTAGGAAGGCTTCCCTGAGGAAGCTGATGATGGGACGGACTCTGAAGGATAAACAGGAAGGAGCGGGATCAGCGGTCTAAGCAACTGTAGCATAATAGCAGGAGCGGTAGTTATATTAGTCAAATAGAGACTGTAAAAAATGTTAATTTGAGGCCATTTTGTGTTTCCAAATCTATCCGGGGCTTTTATTTTCAAAAGGACCGTAAACCAAACCGCTCAGACTACATGAATATAATTTTAACGCCTCAACCAGCAACTCCAATGAAAGAACAGAATGGAACACGGAGTGTCATGAACATTCAAAGTCCTGTAAAAGCCGCTGAGCTCTGGGCTTCGCACAGTCATTTCTAGGGAGAGGCTGGGCTGGTATGAGTTTACCCTCAAGTAAACGTCAGAGGGTCTAGAAAAATCTCAGAGCAAATTCAGGAGTGCGGCTTATTCTAAAACAGGGAAAGGGTAGACTGCCCATGTCTCAGAGTAGCCAATGATCAACTTCTCACACTGAACCAGATTTTTCCAATGGAACCAGATCAGCTGGAAAAGTGCGACCTTCCAAAACCAAAACGAACAACCAACTAAACAACGCAAGAGATTTCTATTTAATACTCCCTGCTTCATTCCAATTTCAGTGTGCACAAGACTACAGCTGCGGCTTCTACAAGGTGTAAGGATATGAGCCAAACAGACTGTAGTCTACACCTTGGCTTCATCACCGACGTTCGGCAAGCTACTGGCGTTCTCTAAGTCTCGGGGAATAACTGGGGAAACGACTCAATGTACACTTGCTGACTTTAGGCCCCTCATCGACATCACCCGTTTAGAGGAACGGTGGCCAGACCGGGGGCACGCACACTCTCTGTCACTGGAAGCTGGCAGCCAAGGCCGTGCGACCTCAGCTTGAGCACCTGGTGCTCCCAAGACGGGGTAAAGACCAGGGGCAATCACAGAACATCCCCGTCACCGTCCCCGCGGCAGCTGCAAGGTCCTGATGGTACCTTTCTCATGGAAGTAGCGGCATTTTCCTCCACTGGACAGAGCCCATTTTCCACCACGATTCTCAAATAATCTCCCCCGCCATCTTGTGAGCTACCTGACGACCTTCCAATAAATCCTCCTTATCCTTATCAAGGGTCCAGGTTCCTTTCTTTTTCTTTTTATTGGGGGGGGGTAGTCCACAATCGTGGTCACTACAATGGCATCATGGGAGATGGCAGAAAAGGGACACAGAAGGAGCACGTAGCATAGCACTTGATACATGAAGGGCCTACTTGTGAGGACCAAGCAGTAAAGGTAGATCCGGATGCTCGGAAAGACTTGGTTTTTGAGATCTGAAAATACTCCTGTCCGAGCTTCATGAAACAAACAATAAAACAACTCAATCCAGAGTTCCATTTCAGGCACAAAGATTAAAAAGATCCTGGCTCCTATTTAAGCCTGGGCCACGAATAGTAAATAATCACTAATACAACGTTCTTGTTCCCGAGCCTTAAAGAGGCGCCCACAGCCCCACCGACTGGCCGACTCCGCTCGCCCATCCCTGCCGCTACCTGCTCCCCAGGCCTCTCGGGAAAGCAGGCCACAGGGCTTACATTAATTATAAAGTGACTTTACCTTTCTGGATGAAAGCTCTTTCACTTCTTACTTACATAATAAATTTAAGTTATTCCGATAAATGAAATGTTTTTCACGCTAGCAATAATCACTCATCTAAGGGGATCCTTAGAGCTGACCAAGTATGTGGAAATTTATACCACCCCCTCCCAAAATACTACTAACCCTTAAATATTAAAAAAAAAATCCAATACACATTTATTTTTAAGACTGTATGTATTTGAGAGACAGGGAACAGTGCATGTGCGGGCACAAGCACAAGTGGTGGGGAGGGGCAGGGGGAGACGCAGACTCCCCGCTGAGCAAGGAGCCCTACTCAGGGCTCAATCCCAGGACCCTGAGATCATGACCTGAGCTGAAGGCAGACGCTTAACCGACTGAGCCACACAGGTGCCCTGAAAAACTGTCCAATACACATTTTAATGTAAGAAGAACCAATAAATGGAAACAGGGAATCTTACACAAATAGCATGAAAAAGGGACCAGAACTACATTGTGCAAGGGAAAAGTTTTCTTACAAAAAGCAAAAACAAAGGGCTGATGAGGGCTAATGTTACAGTGATAATGAGATCACAAGGGAGCTGATTAGGGGAAGGCTGACACGCTAAATAAATCTCACTGTCTCTTAGAGGAAGCTGACGACACAACAGTGAGTGACACCCGACAGCCCCGAGTGAGCCCCGCAGAAAGGACGAGAGAACACGAGGTAAAGGAGTAGCAAGGTAACATCTTTCATGCCCCGCTTCCTAATATGTTAGAGACATAAGTGACTCAGGTACCAAGTAGTTCAGAAACAAACCGCTGAACCTCTTCCATGTACCTTAGACAACCCCTGTGGAAAACTTCTACCTACTCCCATTTAGGGGATATTTTTAATATGTAGTAATTGATAATATAATACAGGCAATATTTATGCAAAATAAACATATTAATGAAAGAAACATGCATTGACCCTCTACTCCCATTATGTGCGATATAATTACCACCGTTAACACTTTCCGTGGCCCCATCCTACCATCTTGCTCTTCCCTCCATATAAACAATCAGAAAATGTGGCAGCATCTTACAAGACTGAGTTGGTCTGTCTTATGACCTGGCAGCTCTCCCAGGACCATACTCTCTAGAAAAGCTCTTACATATATGCTCCAGGAGATGAACTAAAAAATGTCATTGTAACGGGAAGGCACAGGAAAAAATTCAAGATTAAATTAATTATAGTAATTTCGTGCAACACAATAACATATTTTCCAATTGTAAAGCAAGCTTTGTGACAGGAAGGAAGAGGTACTGAACATGGTGGAAATAGTGCTGGGCTGCCCTGACGGCCTTTCAGGAGGGAAGGACACATCCAGCCTCACCTGCTACCGTCTCTGAGAACTGCCCTGAGGAAGGGATGGCGTGGCTCTGATCATGAGCCTATGGCTGCCTGGCTCCTTCACCCCACTGAGGGTCAGTCCTGAAGGGCCACCTCTCGGTTTCAGAGATCCATCAAGGGTCCCCTGAGGCCCTTGTGGGGCCGCATCACAGCCCAGCTCCTCTTCCTCTCTCCTCCCAGGCATGGCCTCACCCTCACCCCACCTCCGCCTCCCTGGTAATCTGGGGTCTGGGTCCTACATCCTGGCAAACTTCCTACAAGTTAACCTCTGACTCAGAGTATGCAGCCCAGGGAACTTTATATATGCCAGAAACTTCACGTACTTTATTTCTTTAATCCTATCACATACCTTACCAGGTAAACATTATTAATCTCATTTTAGAGGTGGGTTTTAGAGAAGTTACCTAACTCAGCTAGAATAGGGACTTGAGTTCAATGTTACATCCACTAAGAGCCTACAAGCCCTTCTCTAATACTGTGTGACCTGTTTTACGGAGCAGCATTTGGCTTAGCTTGTATTAGTCTACATTCCTAGAAGCAAATAAAATGCATTTCTTTTAAAATAGTCTTTAATCCAGGTACTGATTATAGTTTCCCTTGAGAATTACCAAGGTCCTGCTATGTATAGTATCACAGTCCCTTGTCAAGTCATGTTCATTATGTAAGTTTAACAGGAAATAGTTTTTATTAAGCTAGTTCTGACAGATCTGGCCCCGCCCTTCTATCCATTGTAGGGTAGGGGAAGGCGTCCGGCCTTCAATCGCGCCATCACTCGTGTGGGGGAAAAGTTTTGGGTGGGCACTGTCTGACAGAAATACAATGGAACTGCCATAGGTACTTTAAAATTTTCTAGTAACCTCATCCAAAGGAGTAAAGAGAAAACAGGTGGAATTAACTTAGGGTGAGTAGGGCCGTTGCCGGAAACGGTCAGACGCTATTTCCAGCCCTGCTGGCGGCTGGCTGCCCACTGAAGGTGAGTGCAAGGGAGACAGGCTACCTCCCGGTCGAGCCTGCAAGCCCCCTCCTCCCCACTCCTGCCACGTTCTCTCTACCCTTTTACAAGCCAGACTCAGAAAAGTTAAGGTGTCCTGTGTCTGTTAAAGCCGCAAAATGGAAACAGGCTACTGTTTCTCTTCATAGAAAAAGCAAGTTGCTCACCAGGAGTATCTGCCTTGGACAACTGGGTAAGAAGGAGAATCACTTCGACTGCGTTTGGCCATTACATGATCTGGGATCATTTACTATCGCAATTTAGCCTACCTGAATTAATACACCTAGCTACAGTTACGAAAGAGGACCCAACATTTGATGTCTGAATTTACTTTCATGGTGACAATGTGGTATGTGGTAAAAATTGTAACTTTTTATTTAGTGAGCTGGCTAATTTCATTTAGTCAATTATTTTATATGAAGAGGGGCTTCCTCAGAAAATGTTTGCTGGGGCGTTTATAATTCTTGGTAAGGATTTCAGGCAGTGTAAGGCTGGTTGGGCAACATATGATAAGAGAAAAATAAAAGGAATTCAGGTAGTGTGACAGATAAATTAATCATAAGCAACTTTTGGATAGGCATACTGAAATAGAGAATGCGTGTTACTTTATTTACTGTCTGCTGTACGCAAGTTCTCGGCCCAACTCACGACCCTGAGATCTAGAGCTGCGACTCTAACAACTAAGTCGGGCGGGCACACCCAGAGTGTTTTACGATGGAGGGAAATGTAAGATGTGAAGCATTTTAATTATTTCCATTATTTAAACAGAGTTTATTAGGGTTCTTCCTAGTACTACACACTGTCCAAAATGTAAAGAGGCCCTAAAAAAACAAAAAGCAAGCTACAGATTTTGCTTTTATTTCGTCCTTTCTTTATTAACCACTGGTGAATGGTTAACTTTTTGAACTTCTTTACAAGAAGGAAATTTTTCCAACAGGCAGTTAGTTAATCAATGATAAAAGTCCTAGAAAATTTTAAGGAGGTGAGGCTTCCTTCTTTGCAGGAGAATTTGATAGACTCTTACTTCAGTCAAACCCGGTTATCTTTTTCCTAAGCCTAGATTTAAAGAAATGGGACCTAAGAAATTAACCACCACTTTTGGGGGCTCTCAAGGTAGTATTAAACATATCTTTAAAAAAAAAAAAGATTTTATTTATCTGACAGAGGGAAGCACAGCCAGAGAGGGAACACAAGCAGGGGGAGTGAGAGAGGGAGAAGCAGGCTTCCCGCCGAGCAGGGAGCCCGATGCAGGGCCCGATCCTGGGTCTCCAGGATCATGACCTGAGCCGAAGGCAGACGCTTAACCAACTGAGCCACCCAGGCACCCTAAACATATCTTTTAAAAACAGAGACCTTGGAACGTCTGGGTAGCTCAGAGGGTTAAGCCTCTGCCTTCGGCTCAGGTCGTGATCTCAGGGTCCTGGGATTAAGTCCCACATCGGGCTCTGCTTGGTGGAGAGCCTGCATCCCCCTCCCTCTCGGCCTGCCTCTCTGCCTATTTATGATCTCTCTCTGTCAAATAAATAAATAAAATCTTAAAAAAAAGAGAGACCAGAAAATAATGCAGTAGCTGTTTCCCTCTGAAAACAGATTTCTTAATTTAATCACTTAATTAAATAAAATTTAAAAAGATACACAAGTCCAGGAGTTTATTGCATAGGCTGTTAGAATATGATTATATAGACTGTAATGAATGAGTCATCAAGGAGGTATATATTTTCATATTAATAATTGGAAATATGATGTACTTTCTACAGTATGGTTGTTTCTTTTTGGATCGAGTTCTTAAAGATATAAAACAGCACTTAAACAGCGTGAACACTGCTTACAGGCTGTACCCCACACCCATCATGTTAAGCCTTTCTGCTATTACTTGTAATAACCTGAAAACTGTGCTTGAGAGGATCGACAGTTTGCTTTGGGAGCTGAGACTAAGCAGAGGCACGGCTTTATCCTGCGGCAGGCCTGCGGGATGGGGGAACAGCTTCCAGGCAGCTGTGTAGGGATCTATGATTTTATCATTAAACAGTAACCCGTTTCTAAATGATCTGAACTCTGCAGAGTAAAGATTTAAAAACAAACTTCCTTTTATAAAACAAGATGTATTAAGTGTTCATTTTCCCATCAGAAACAAAACACAAAAATAGGCCAGATGCATTAAACACTGCACAAATAGTTTTTATTTATAAGGAAAACAAGACCAAATTTAGCAAGGGCAAAAAGAGAAACCAAACCTCTAACCTGCTAGACTCCAGGACTAATGGGTTCCACATCACACGACAGACCAGCCATAGACTATCGAGCCCTCCTTCCCTTTGTCCTTTCTCTCGTCTTTTCTTTCTTTACCTCAGCCAAGGTCTAAAAGAACAGTGCAATAGGAAGGGTCCTGGACGGAGATTCAAAACCCTAAGTGAAACGGAAGCAACCTTGGAAGAGCCCCTTCATACATCAAGGCCTCAGTTTCCTCATCTGTACTGAAGGTATGACCGCTAAGGCCCTTGCAGATTTAACGTTTCACAATTTCATAAAATAACATCTATCCTAAATATTATAATGAAAAAAATTGGTCACAAGAAATGATACTTTGAGTTTAACTCAGTTGGAGTTGGATATTTTGAGTTGATATAAATAATTTCAATGACAAAACAAGTTTCATTCAGCCTGCTACAAATCTCAAAGCCATATGTAATATACTGCTTTAACATGCCCCATGTGAAAACTGCACAACTCACACGTAGCATATGACAAGGGGCACCTCATACAGAACAAAACAGAGTCATAGTGATTATCAAAAGAACATAGCTGATCATTTATATCGCACAATCCAGTTAATCCAAACATATGGATTAAGTACGTCATTGTAGAAAGAATGAAACAGTGGTTCCCTAACAGGACGTTCGCCAAGATACACACATATATCTGTCAAATGCACTGAGTTTATTTGATAATGCTTAGTGTTTGTCTTTAAATGGATATTTATTTTTAAAATGGAAGTATTCGCACTTGAAGTAAGCTTTACCATAGCAAAGACATAAGCTTTTCCAAGGGTGTAAAAACCTACTTAAACAAAAAAAAAGAAATTTACGGATAATACTTCATCTCAATCCTTTTCAATTCGACACACACACACACACAAATGAAAATGTTTCTGTGTGAAATACTATGTTCATAGGACCACTTATGGCTCCTGGGACTTTTTACCGACGCATTATTTGAAAACTACGTGAAAGAACTGAAAATAAAAGCAAAACCAAAACACTCTTCAGGCTCGAGTTTTAGGACTGTGCTTCTCAAGAGGGTGTTTCTCAGGAACTGTGGTGTCGCCTGCGGACTGAGCGGCGCTTACTGGGGCAGGTACCGCATGGACAGCTCCTCGGCCGGAAGGAGGCTTGACCACTAACTTGTAACTAACAGTTGTCTCTGCACGGTTAAGATCACCGTGATGCACCGTGATGACATAGATGCAGCTCTATCTCTAAGATCCACGTCCTCCCTAATGACCACATGACCTGATGATCCGAGTAAGTCATACCAAGGCACAAACACAGTCTGGCGGTCAAGAAAGACGCGGGCAGGGGAGACGTCCGTTTCCTGCCTGGGGAGCCACGCTCTACGTCAGGCTTCAGCTTTCAGTTCTATGAAAGGGGGAAATCTTAGGAATGTATATACGTATACACATATGTGCATGCATCACACACACACACGTAACCTACTTGTGCACTGTTCCCAGACTTGTACGATGGAAATCACTTAGAATGTTGGCTTATTGGTGAAACAGCTGTACCTCGATCGGCACTTTTACAAGAGGCACTTTGTGGTTGTGTGTGCCGCCTCGCTTGCCAGGGCCACCTCATGTTCTCCGAAAACGTCCCCCTTTTATCTCTTTCCTGATACTGCCTTGGTTTTTGTGTTTTTGTGAGGACAAGAACTGTGAGAAATTATGGCAAGAAAAACTCTTATTTGTCAGTGTCAAGAGCTGCATGAAATGTCCTTTAATTCTTTGCTGCTAGGACTCCCCTCCAAGGAACGCACCAGCAACAGCCCCTGAGCTTTCTGTTCTCCAGGTTCTAGGGGGTCTTTTCTTTACGAATCTGTCATCTCTGAGCCGTGATAGAGATTTTTCTCACGTGCTCCCTGTGGTTGTAAAAGAGTGAAGCTCACTGACCAACATGCAACTGAAACTGACAGCTTTCTAAGCACACCTAGCTCAGGAATGGTCGCCCAGAGTCATACTGAGTTACTGTCTCCTTCAAGGTACCTAAACGGGTTTAATCAGGCTTTCAAGAGGTTGAAATCAAAGTTGCTGCCCTTCAATTTTTCATTATCATGAGATTATTTGAACTCTGAACACATCAAGCATTTACTCTCCAAGGACAAATTTAAAACAAATTTCTAAGAATATACACAATTTAACAATGTGCCATTTTTGTTGGTGTAAATAATCACTCACAGAAAACACACTCCCACATAGAGAATTCCCCTGAAGTGGAACTGTTAAAATAAATAACATTCAAATAACACTCTCCACAGAAGACCGGTGCTATGCGTCCACTGTAAGGCTGCTATTCCTAAGAGACCAGTGGCCAATTGTTAGGGTTTTCTTTTTTCAAAAGTAAAGTAACATGAATGTATTTCTAATAAGAATATATAACATTAATCCTGAAAATTAATAAGTAAACCTTGTATTTTAAAACCAGGAGAGGGGCGGGTGGCTCAGTCATTAAGCGGCTGCCTTCAGTTTAGGTCATGATCTCGGAGACCCGGGATCGAGCCCCACATCAGGCTCCGTGCTCGGCGGGAAGCCTGCTTCTCCCTCTCTCACTCCCCCTGCTTGTGTTTCCTCTCTGGCTGTGTTTCTCTCTGTCGAATAAATAAAATCTTAAAAAAAAAAAAAAAAACAACAAAGGTAAACGAACACAGTTGAATCTCAAAGCAATCATTTTCCGAATTTGGCCTGAAGTATAGTGCCCATGAATTTCACATTAATCAAAGTGCTTTTTTAAAAAAAGATATTTTATTAATTTATTTGACAGAGAGAGACACAGTGAGAGACAGAACATAAGCAGGGCAGAGGGAGGGGGAGAAGCAGGCTTCCTGCCGAGCCAGGTGCCCAATGAGGGGCTCGATCCCAGGACCCTGGGACCATGACCTGAGCTGAAGGCAGACGTTTAAGGACTGAGCCACCCAGGCGCCCCTCAAGTACTTTTAACTCTGAAAATACTGCAACATCACTGCTTTGTTCTAAAATTGTGGAACCGATTTCAAAAACAAACAAACAAACAAACAAACAAAAAACAACCCAAAAACCAAAACAAACAAAACCAAAAAAAAAAAAAGAAAGAAAAAAGAAAAAAACAAAGAAAAAAGCTGATTAATCAAAAATGAAGTTCCTGGCAGATAAGACCTAAAACAAAGATGCCAAAAGGATGAAAAAGCAAAAATCAAAGCAAGGCATGATGTACCAAAATATTGCTTCCCAACTGAGAACACACATTTCTTTTTTTTTTTATTAAGATTTTATTTATTTATTTGACAGAGAGAAACACAGCCAGAGAGGGAACACAAGCAGGGGGAGTGAGAGAGGGAGAAGCAGGCTTCCCGCCGAGCAGGGAGCCCGATGTGGGGCTCGATCCCGGGTCTCAGGATCATGACCTGAGCCAAAGGCGGTCGCTTAACCAACTGAGCCACCCAGGTGCCCCCCCCCTTTTTTTTGAAAACACACATTTCTGTCTTCAAACACTAACTTTATTGCCAGTAAAATAAAGATCATTTCCTTTATCCTGAACATTTTCTCTTACTTGATTATAAATGGAGAATATGTCCCCTTATGAGAGGATACACTTTCATAGTGGAAACCTTAAACACGGAGCGCAGAGGAAAAATGAGAGAATTCCAGTGCCTCCTATTATTCGAGCTTCGTCTCGGGCCTGCCCAGTCACTGGGACACCTGCTGCCCGGTCTAGGTGGGTCCATGTCCTGCATTCTACCCTATTTTACCTTCATGCAATCCACTATCCATAATGTCTTTGCCCTGTTTCATACTTAAGAACTGAAAGTTTAAAAAATAACATAAAGTTAAAAGGCTTGAAAAAAATAAGCAGTATATGTGAGACACAAAGGTAAAAAAAAAATCATTAAATACAAATTTTAGAGATCAATTAGAAAAAAAGATGAAATTCCCAATTTAAGAAATTGGAAAAAAGTAAGAAACAGGCAATTAAAAAATGAAGAAATACTAATGAACATAATGAAATTTATACTTAACTGGTTCAGAAATAGCACAGAATAGCCTTTCTGGAGTATAATTTCATAATATAAAGAAAAGCACTAAAAATATGGATTTATCCTTTGACTCAGCAATTCCTAAGTAAATAACTGAGGAATGAAAAAGTTTAAACAGTTGTTTGAATGGCAAAAACTAAAAGCAATCAAAAATGTCTACTTAACAGAGGACTGGTAAAAAAAATAGTATAAATAATGAAATGCAGTGCAAACATTAAAATTTTCTTAAAATATGTAAAGATTTTTAAAATATATGAATTGAAAAAAGAAGGCCGCACCATTCACGTCTGTGCTCATTTGTGGCTATCTTATGAAACTCCTGCAGAATGCAACACCGGCGGCTCTTGGACGGCTCCTCTCTGGAGAGGCAGGTGAGTGTATTTGGCCTGTGGAAGGAGGGAGTTTTCACGAACAGGGAAGTGGAATGTGGTTGTCACATTACTGGATGCAGGTTTATTTTGGGTGTGAAGAAAGGGAATATTTGTGACCCAAACTGTCAGAAATTGTACTGTTTTTCACAAATACCTATATACACCCTACTCCCGAGGTTTCCCAAGACAAACTACCCACCCCATTGATGTCGGCCACAGACACGTAACTTGCTTTGGCCAAGAGCATGTGAGTATTTGAACATGATCTGCGTCACACACCAGTAGAAGGTTTACATTCACCGTGGTCGAGCTCAGCCTCTCTTGCTGCCACCACACGAACAGGCCTGGCCACCGAGGAGCACGTCGTCCAGGCTGGATCCCCAAATGAGAAGACACTTGGAGCAGAGCAGAGTGCAGTCATGGCCATCCCACAGCCACCAATATGTAATAGGAGAAGGAATTAAATCTGATGTAAGTCATCGAGATTTGGGGGTTGTTTATTATGTAGCAAAAGGATTTAAAAAATATACAATGCAATGCTATTCTGCAAAATGTCATTATGGGAGATTTTTTCTCTTGTTTTGCTTATCTTTATTTCCTAATTTTTCTATTAGAACTATGTATTACATAATCAAACACTAGTTCCAGAAAGTGAGCTCAACAAGCTAGAAGGCTTCACCTTGACTGCATATATCACAATATTTAAAGGAATGCTGCCTATTTGTTAGCCAAGTAAGAACAGCCATCCACAAAAGCACTGGCAGTGCCCATCCATGGGCAGTCCAGAGGAGAAGAAGCCTCCGCTGGGGAGCTTAGATACATTTTTGGTCCAACTGGCAATCTCCGAGCATCGAGAAGGATACAGAAGCCGCAGCTAAGGGACTGTGAGGTTTGTGGTCTACTCCATGCTCACCCCTACTGGGAACGGCCCTATCAAGTGGCCTTATTTATTAGCTCAATGACATTAAACACTCAATTCATCTAATCCCCTCTGTCCTGATGCCACCCCACCCAACAGTCTACTGAATATTATATGGCTTCATAGTTTTAAACAATGGTAAAGAATCTGCTACTAAAACAGGCTCACATAACGTTATTGACGTCGGTAAGTTAACGAATGGGGATTCAGATTTCCTTTTTAGGAGACAGAGCAGCAAGGAATCATTCAAAAAAACCCCTCGAAGCTCACCCTCTTCTCCTTTCCTCTCATTCACGACAGCGATACTGGTCACTCTGCTGCACTCGTACCAAGTACCGAGCCCTCTCCTCCGTGGGAACCGCAGGCCCCCTGAAGCTTTCTCCTGGTCACTCTGCTGCACTCGTACCAAGTACCGAGCCCTCTCCTCCGTGGGAACCGCAGGCCCCCTGAAGCTTTCTCCTGGTCACTCTGCTGCACTCGTACCAAGTACCGAGCC
>PITA01013192.1:0-58585 GCA_004023965.1 Spilogale gracilis
TTAAATGTCTGTGCAAAAAAAAAAAAAAAAAACCTATATCTCGTAATGAGATAGAAGCAGTGATCTAAAACCTCCCCAAAAACAAGAGTCCAGGACCAGACAGATTCCCTGGGGAATTCTACCAAACATTCAAAGAAGAAATAGCACCTATTCTCCTGAAGCTCTTTCAAAAACCAGAAACAGAAGGAAAACTTCCAGACTCTTTCTATGAAGCCAGCCTTACTCTAATCCCCAAACCAGACAAAGACCCATCAAAAGGAGAACTTCAGATCCATATTTCTGATGAATATGGATGTCAAGATTCTCAACAAGATCCTTGCCAACAGGATCCAACAACACATTAAAAAGATTATCCACCATGACCAGGTGGGATTTATCCCAGGGATGCAAGGGTGGTTCAACACTAGCAAATCAATCAATGTGATAGAACAAATCAATAAGAGAAAAGAGAAGAACCACATGGTACTCTCAATTGATGCAGAATAGGCATTTGACAAAATACAACATCCTTTCCTGATTAAAACTCTTCAAAGTGTAGGGATAGAGGGAACATTTCTCAACCTCATAAAATCTATCTACAAAAACCCCACAGCGAATATCATCCTCAACGGGGAAAAACTGACAGCCTTCCCTCTGAGATCAGGAACAAGACAAGGATTCCCACTCTCAGCACTATTGTTCAACATAGTGTTAGAAGTCCTAGCAACAGCAATCAGACAACAGAAAGAAATAGAAGGTATTCAACTTGGCAAAGAAGAAGCCAAACTCTCTCTCTTTGCAGAGGACATGATACTCTATATGGAAAACCCAAAAGACTCTACCCCCAAACTCCTAGAACTTATACAACAATTTGGTAATGTGGTAGGATACAAAATCAATACATAGAATTCAACTGTGTTCTTATACACTAACAATGAAAATATAGAAAGGGAAATCAAAGAATCGATTCTGTTTACTATAGCACAAAAAAGCATAAGATACTTAGGAATCAACCTAACCAAAGAAGTCAAGGATCTGTATTCAAGGAACTACAGAACACTCATGAAAGAAATTGAAGAAGACACAAAAAGATGGAAGAGCATTCCATTGTCATGGATCAAGAATAAACATTGTCAAAATGTCTATACTGCCCAGAGCAATCTATACTTTCAATGTCATTCCGATCAAAATTCCACCAACATTCTTCAAAGTGTTGGAACAAACAATCGTAAACGGTCCAAAAGAATCCTAAAATTTATATGGAACCAAAAAAGACCCCGAATCGCTAAGTAATTGCTGAAGAAGAAAAACAAAGCTGGCAGCATCTTGTTACCTGACTTCAGGCTTTATTACAAAGCTGTGATTACCAAGACAGCGTGGTACTGGCACAAAAAACAGAGAAAGAGACCAACAGAACAGAGTGGAGAGTCCAGATATGGACCCACAAATCTATGGTCAAATCAACTTTGACAAAGCAGGACAAAATATCCACTGGAAAAAAGACAGTCTCTTCAATAAATGGTGCTGGGAAAACTGGACAGCTACATATAGAAGAATGAAACTAGACCATTCTCTTACACACAAAGGCAAACTCGACATGGATGAAAGACCTCAATGTGAGGCAGGAATCCATCAAGATCCTGGAAGAGAACATAGGCAGTAACCTCTTTGACATCGGCCACAGCAACTTCCTTCAAGACACGTTTCCAAAGGCAAAGGAGACAAAAGCGAAAATGAACTTCTGGAACTTCATCAAAATAAAAATAAAAAGCTTCTGTACAGCAAAGGAAACAGCCAACAAAACAAAGAGGCAACCCATGGGATGGGAGAGGATATTTGCAAATGACACTACAGACAAAGGGATGATATCCAAGATCTATAAAGAACTACACATTCAATCTGAATAGACCTATATCTAGTAAAGAAATACACGTTCTATAAAGAACTCAACATTCATAAGAAGACGAATACATTAAAAAATAGGCAAGAGACATGAAGAGGCACTTCTCCATAGAAAATATACAAATGGCTAACAGACACATGAAAAAATGTTCATCGTCTCTAGCTATCAGGGAAATTCAAATCAAAACCACACTGAGATACCACCTTACACCAGTCAGAATGGCCAAAATTAACAAGATAGGAAACAACAAGATTTGGAGAGGCTGTGGAGAAAGGGGAACCCTCTTACACTGTTGGTGGGAATGCAAGTTGGTGCAGCCACTTTGGAAAACAGTATGGAGATTCCTTAAAAAATTAAAAATAGAGCTACCCTATGACCCTGCAATTGCACTACTGGGTATTTATCCCAAAGATACAGATGTAGTGAAATGAAGGGTCATATGTACCCCAATGTTCATCGCCAAACTGTGGAAAGAGCCAAGTTGCCCTTCAAGAGATAAATGGATAAAGAAGATGTGGTACATATATACAGTGGAGTACTATGCCTCCATCAGAAAGGATGGATATCCAACTTTTGTAGCAACATGGACTGAATTGGAGGAGATTATGCTGAGTGAAATAAGGCAAGTATAAAAGGTCAAGTATCACATGGTTTCATTTACTTGTGGTGCATAAGTGGTAATATAGAGGACAGTAGGAGAAGGAAAGGAAATTGGAAGTAGTGTAATTCAGGGAGAGAAATGAAATGTGAGAGACTTTGGACACAGAAACAAACTGAGGGACTTGGAGGGATGGGATGGGGGGATGGGAGAGCCTGTGGTGGGTACTGAGGGTACGTATTGCATGGAGCACTGGGTGTGAGGCATGGGCAATGAATCGTGGAACATTGAAAAAATAAAATGAATTTAAAGTAAGAAAAGAATTTTGATATTAGGATATAATAAACATTATCTTTTTGTTATTTTTATTCAACATAATGTTTTATTTTTATAATTTTTGCTTGTGCATTTTTTACAATGGATTTCAATATTTTAATCCTTCTTTTGAAATACTTTCTCATAAATTCTTACAAATTGCTCTTCCTTTTAATTTTTGTGTTTATTAATTTATTCTTTGGTTTTTAAATTTATTCTAATTATTAGTTCAATTCTTTTCTCCTGATTAACTGAAGATGGTAATATTCACATGAGAATCCAAGAGTTTTTCCCCAGTAATTCTTCTCTTCTTTTTCCTCAGTGATAGATCCTTGAATATTAATTGAGTACATACTACTCAGAAGAAAGATAAAATTTCTCAGTCATCCTTACAACTTGGTGTATCTTTTTGTTTCCTGACTTTTTGCTCAATTCTGCTATCTGCAAAGCAAATGTGATAATGGTGTTGGAATAATCAATTTGGAGCAATAAGCTGGAAGGATACTGATGACGTTTAAGTTGATATATACTACTTCTGGGTTTCTTATATTCAATATTTTTTCTCTCTTCATCTTGTTTGAAATACTATTGTTTATAAGAGTTCTGTCAGATATGGGTAAAAATAGAAACAATCCCTAAGTACTGATTTGATTAAATCCTATATGTTTAATGTGGTGTTACTTTTATTGCATTTCAAGAAATCTAATTTCTATGTGATTCTATCATTTACTCAGCTATTATTCAGAAAATTCTCATTTTATTTAAATTAAAGATGGCTTTGAGTTTAATATTTATAATTCATTTCTAGTTTTTTTACATTATGACAAGTAAAATTTATGCTTTTTGAAGCATATTATGGACATTTTATTAGAATAGTAAAAGGTCACATATAATCAATTTGTCACATAGGGAGGAGATTCCACTTGTGAAATGGTTGTATGAGGAGTTCTTGGACTGTTCTACAGTGAAGCAACCGTATTTGGAGAAAATTATGTTAAAAACAACCACTCAGTGTCTCTGAAATTGTTCTAACATATAAAAAATGAATATATCAATATAAAAATATAAATGTATACATAATTAAATCAGAATCTCTGGAATATTAGGGGGATGGAGTTTGAGCCAGGAAAGGGTAATTATTCTTTTTATTGAAATATTAATATATAGTGTTATTACTTTCAGGTATGCAATATAATGATTTACCATTACCTGCATCATCACTATAAATGTAGTCTTAATTCCATTTATCTAATTTACCTATTCCTTCCTCCCTCCCCCTGGCAACCATCACTTCATTCTCTGTATCTAAGTCTTTTGTTTGTCTCTGTTCTTCCTTTGTTCATTTGTTTTGTTTTTTAAATTCCACATATGAGTGAAGTCATATGGCATTTGTCTTTGTCTGACTTAATTCACTTAGCATTATACCCTCTAGGTCCATCCATGTTGTTGCAAATGACAAGATCTCATTCTTTCTTGTGGTTGAATAATATCCATTACACACAGACACACAATACACACACATCACCTCAGTGGACACTTGGGTTGCTTTTGTATTTTGGCTATTGTAAATATTGCTGCAATAAACATAGGGGTGCTTATATCTTTTTAAACAGTGTTTTCATTTTTTTTGTGTATACTGGATCGTATGGTAATCTATTTTTAATTTTTTGAGAAAAACCAATATTGTTTCCCAGTGGCTGTGCCAATTTGCATTAGTACCAAAAATGCATGAGGGTTACTTTTTCTCCACATCCTTTCCAACACCTGTTACCTGTATTTTTGATTCTAGCCATTCTGACAGGTGTGAGGTGTTATCTCATTATGGTTTTGGTTTGCATTTCCCTGGTGGTGAATGATGTTGAACATTTTTTCATGTGTCTGTTGGCCATCTGTATGTCTTCTTTGGAAAAAAAATGTCTACTTAGGTATTCTGCTCATTTTTTTTAGTTGTATTATTTGCTTTTTTTTTTTTGGTGTTGAGTTGTATAAGGCTTTTATATATATATTGTTTTTTAACCCTTTATCATATATATCATTTGCAAATATCTTCTCTCATTCAATAGGTTGTCTTTTAATTTTGTTGATTATTTCTTTCACTGTTCAAGAGTTTTTTTTTTTTTAAGATTTTATTTATTTGACAGTGAGAAACACAGCTAGAGAGGAAACACAAGCAGGGTGAGTGAGAGAGGGAGAAGCAGGCTTCCCGCCGAGCAGGGAGCCCGATGTGGGGCTTGATCCCGGGTCTCCGGGATCATGACCTGAGCTGAAGGCAGTCGCTTAACCAACTGAGCCACCTAGGCTCCCCAGTCAAGAGTTTTTTATTTTGGTGTAGTCCCAATAGTTGAATTTTGCTTTTGTTTCCCTTATCTTGAGTAGACGTTTCCAGAAAAAAAAATGTTTCTATAGCTGATGTCAAAGATATTATTGCCTACCTTTACCTTTAGGAGTTTTATAGTTTCAAGTCTCACACTTAAGTCTTCAATCCATTACGAGTTTGTTTCTGTATATAGTATAAAAAGGTAGTTCACTTTTGTTCTTTCAAGTGTAGATGTCCAGTTTTCCCAACACCATTTGTTGAGGAGACATTTTCCCCATTGTCTCTTTTCTCATAGGTTAATTGACCAATGAACATATATTTATTTTAAAAAATCTAAATCTTGTCATAACAGTGAGTTTCTACGGCACTTGAGCTACAACCTGTTTCATCCTCCATCCCCTGCCCCCAGCTTAACACAATGGAAGCTCCATTCTCAACAGATGTTGCTAAGAAGAAAGAGATACCTCTCCCGCCTAGTTCCCAGTCAAGAATACAATACTTCCTGAAGAAGGGAAGACCATCAGTTCTTCATATTTCTTTCATCTATGTGTTTCAGAGAATAAATTTCATGTAAATGTAGTCAGGCCCCCTTCTTCCACCAAGCCTTGACAAGGAGACAGAGGCTACATAGTTGAAGACTGGCAGGATGAGAATTCCCTTACATTTACCATTAATTTTTAGTGCACCATAAATATTCATTAAGAAAAAGAAAGACTGAGGTTGCACCCATTCTTTACACTAGACACAAAAATTAACGCAGATCATAAAACTTAAATACAATAATTATAACTGTAAAGCTTTTAGAAGAGAGCATAGGAATACATTTGTGACTCTGGATTAGGCAATGGTTTATCTGACATGAAAACAAAAGCAGAAACAGTGAAAGAGAAACAGATCAGGGTCCATATTTTCTGATGTGAAATTAATCTTCATTCTTATTTTTGACCCTATGAATGTAATGAGTTTTTCCTTGAGCTTCTCAAGATTTTCTCTTTCTCTTTGGTTTCTAGAAATTTGACTATGATGTGCCAAGGTGTATATTTCTGTCTTTATTTCTTGGTATTTACTGAGATTCTTGGAGCTGAGGCTTTTTCAATCAAGTGTAGATATTTTTGGTTATTATCTCTTAAATATCTTTGCCCCAGGGCACCTGGGTGGCTTAGTTGGTTAAGCAACTGCCTTCAGCTCAGGTCATGATTCCGGAGACCTGGGATCGAGTCCCACATTGGGCTCCCTGCTCGGTGGGAAGCCTGCTTCTCCCTCTCTCACTCCCCCTGCTTGTATTCCCTTTCCTGCTGTGTTTCTCACTGTCAAATAATTAAAATCTTTAAAAAAAAATAAATATATTTGCCCCATTTTCTCCTTCTTTTGTTTCTGGAATTCTAACATGAATGTTATGTAGAATGTCATTCTACATGAATGTTAGAGTACATGTCATAGTCTCATGGGTCATTGAGCTATGTGCTTAAGTTTGCATAATTTCTATTCACACCTGCAGGTCACTGATTTTTTCTTTTGAAGAGTACAATTTGCTACAGCATCCAATGAATTTTTTTCTGTGTTATGTGTTTCAGTTCTGTGATCTTCTTTTTTTATAAGGTTGCTATATCTCTTTTGAAATTCCTCATTGCTTAACTGATGATATCTATCTTCTCTGACATTTTAAACATATTTATAAAAGCTATTATATACCATTTTTTTTTGCTAGTACCAATATCAAGGAACTCTGCAGGTTGATCGTATTTTCCTGTTTCTTTGCCTAACTAAAATGAGATTGAACACTGGAAACTATGGATGGTATGCTTCAAAGTCTTAAAAGTATATTTGTACACTCAAACTACTAAGTTACTGATCATTTTGTTCTTGTGGAAGCTGCTTTATTAGAATAGGCCAATTTCAGTTTGTTACCTTAACATAGGGAGTGATTCTGACTACTTAAAGATGTTCCTTACTCTGAACGTGTGGCCTTTTTAGGGTAAGAGTATTTTTTTTTAAGATTTTATTTTTATATAATCTCTACATCCAATTTGAACTTAGAACCCCAAGGTCAAGAGTCATATACTCTACTGACTGAGCCATCCAGGCACCCCTGGAGTAACAGTATTTACCAAGGTTTCCCTTATTTGGTGGACTTGATGTGATCTACAAACTGCCTCCCAGGTACTGGTTGCTGTTAAAAATCTCTGTGTAGCTCTTTGGTTTTCAGATGTTACTTTCTGATGTAGTATTTGGAATATTTTCCTGTTCATATATAGTTTGAATCAGTAAAGATTTGAGGGGAATTTATATGCAGTTTTTAGTACTAATTAATATGTAGTTAACTCCTTTTCAAGATTGCCCATTACAACTTTCTGTCCTAGTGGCACTGACGATTGTCACCTTCTGACAATTCCTTAGCGCCATGAAACTGTAGTTCTCTCCTCCATTAAAACGAGGAAATGCCTTCATGATTCTGGGCCTCACCAGTATGATTCTCCTTTGTCAAGAACCACATCTGGGGTGCCTAGGTGGCTCAGTAGGTTAAGCATCTGCCTTCAGCTCAGGTGATGATTCCCAAGTTCCTGGGATTAAATCCCACATGGGACTCCTTGCTAAGCAGGAAGCCTGCTTCTCCTTCTGCCTACTCCCCCAGCTCTTTACTCTCTCTCTGACAAATACATAAATAAATACATAAAATATTTTTAAAAAGAACCACATCCCCTCAATTCTGTTACATGTTGGTTACTTTCCAAAAAATTGCAACAGTTGTCTTTATTTTTTGTCCTTATATTTTTCTTTGAGAATTTTTGTTATAGTCAGGAGATTTACTGCTAGATAGGCTAGCATGACATTACATGAATGGAATTCCCATTTTTAAAAGCTTTTTTTTTTTTTAAGATTTTATTTATTTGACAGAGAGAAACACAGCCAGAAAGGGAACACAAGCAGGGGGAGTGAGAGAGGGAGAAGCAGGCTTCCCGCCGAGCAGGGAGCCCGATGTGGGACTCGATCGTGGGTCTCCGGGATCATGATCTGAGCCGAAGGCAGTCGCCTAACCAAGTGAGCCACCCAGGCACCCTAAGAATTCCCATTTTTATATACTATTAAATAAAGAAATTATATGGCTGAAGTATGTAGTAACTAACATATTTGAAATCGTTAATGTAAAACTATTTCATTCTTTAAAAATTTATTTATTTATTTATTTATTTATTTATTTATTTATTATATTCTGTTATTTTATTTTTTATATATTTTACTATTGGGCTTAATATCAAGACCCTGAGAGCACAATGTGAGCCAAAACCAAGAGTCAGATGCTTAACCAACTGAACTACCAGGTGTCCCATTTTTTGACACATTTTACAATAGCATTTATGTTTTGTGCTATGAGATGGTTTTTCTTCATAAGTTTTTGATCCTACTCTTATGTTATGATATGCTATGAGTATAATTTTCTGTTAGATATAATTGACTAGTGCTTCATGAAGACACTGTTTTATCATTGACTTTTCAACCCTAATACCTGCTATGACAATGCAACTTATCCAAGCTACTCTTACCTATTAATTTCCCAGCCATTTCCCAACTACTCCATTTATTTCCATCCAGCCTCTTCCAACTGCATAAAGATGAATTCCAGTTGCGTGAATAAATGAAATAGTTTTATTTTTTTTGATACAGTCTTTTTCCAAGTTTATTTTATTATCAAATCAAATAAATGCTTTAATATGTATTTAGTAGTTGTATACTTCAGAATTAAGTCAAATATTTATGATAGTCCACAAGGAAACTATCTGGAAATGTCTTCTTAGATTTTTGTCACTATTGTTTTTTTTTTCCCTTAGTGCCTTTGTGTTTTGTTATCTTGGTTATCAACCTTAGGGAATCTCTTTTCATTAAATATGACTCTATTGTTTCTCCTCAGTCATATTATTCCACTTTGACTCTTATCCATAAGAACCTGTTATTTTCTAACAGTAAGCTTACTCTTTGAAAAAGTGTTTTTATAACCTATGTAGTGTTTTTAAAAATATTGGACATTTTTGTCATTCTTTTTTCCCTCAGATATTCTATAACATTGAATTTTTGTTTTGGTTTAGAAGAATATAAAAAATAATCACATTTATCATTGCCAGATTTTGTTTATGAAAATACAAAACACTATGTTAAAACAGAATCTTAGATAATTAACAAATATATACCTATTTTTTTATATAGATATATTCCATGTGATATTTGGGACATACCAATACTAAAAATTTTGTTTTTTAAATTTGAAATTAACATTTAACTAGTGTCTTATATTTTATCTGGCAATCCAATGTCATCATACTTAAGGGAAATTTATTTATTTATCCCAGTATGATAATTTTTTAGAAACTTATTATTTTCAAATCCCAAAGCATTTTTATGGTAAATAACATTCATATTTGAAAGCTGTCCAATGAACAACTCCATAGCTAACTCCTAAAACATTTTAGAAGATTAGTTTTATATTATCATTAGAATACTTCTTGAGGTTTTTTTATTAAATACATCAAAATTATTTAAAAAATTAATGCCCATATCTATTTTTAAGAAATTAAAGCAAAACAAAAAGATATGAAATTATGCATACAATCCTAGGTTATGTTGAATTTCTTATAAATTACACACAAATATGTTTCCATTTTGAAAAGAATAAAACAAAACATGTAAACATTTCATAGGATTATATATATACTTTTTAACTTACCACAAAAGTTAGGACCTATAGGCACATCAATTTTGAAACATCTTTTTCCCCCAAATTTGTCTTTTTAGAGCTGAAAATAAAGCTTCATAGCTCATATCATGTACTCTAAATATATACAGCCTGAAGCACAATTTTACAGCTGAATTTTAAACCCCTGTGAAATGGGGTTTCTAATGGAAATGCTGACAGACTGCTAGCTGCAGGGACACCAGCAGGCACCATTATAATAAATGGGTCTGAGGGAGACATGATACAGACCCACAGGTAATTAATGGCAGGAGTAAAATAAAATATAGGCACGCCATCCCACTGAGACCATGACGCAATGGAAGAAAATTGTAATAAAACACAAAGAATGTCTTTAGCAAAGAAGTGTGAGGAAAGTCTTGTAAAATAAATCATGAGCCTGGTCTGTAGCTAGAAGATTCATTGCATATTCCTTTATAATTAGGATTTTTTTTTTCTAAAAAAACACATACTATAAAAATCATTTTTGGCTAAGCAAAAATACTCTGTGTTGTGGATTGAGAAGTCAATGAAATATAAACTCAACTACTCAAAACAGCTAATAATAACCAGAGCTTTCTAGTTGGAAGGTCTACTTGTAAGAAGTCCAACATTATGGCACAATATTAAAGAAGAATTGACTGTAAAATATATTCTTAAAATGCAGAATGATATGGCTGTTTTTTATTTTTCTCTCCATCAAAAGTCTTGATTTTATGACCTAGTTGCATTTTTTTGTTTAATTCTAGAGATCAAGAAAGTCCTGAAATTTGGCCATAATTTTCCTTAATCTTTGAAGTCTGTAGTAACTTTTGGTTCTTCTTTCTTTTTCTTTCTTTCTTTTTCTTTCTTTCTTTCTTTCTTTCTTTCTTTCTTTCTTTCTTTCTTTCTATCTTTCTCTCTCTCTCTCTCTCTCTCTCTCTTTCTTTCTTTCTCTCTTTCTTCTTTTTTTCAGATTTTATTTATTTATTTGATAGAGAGAAGCACAGCCAGAGAGGGAACACAAGCAGGGGGGGAATGAGCGAGGGAGAAGCGGGTTCGATTCTGGAACTCTGGGATCATGACCTGAGCGGAAGGCAGACGCTTAAGGACTGAGCCACCCAGGTGCCCCAGCTCCTTTTTTTTTTTTCTTAATTTCCTTTTTTTTCTTAATAACAGGGTAGCTGAAATCAACTTTAATTTCATTTCTACATAGGATGTTGGCTACATAGGACATTGTACAGAAAGAGTACATTTCCAAATAACTGTACAACCATTCCTTTTTAGATTAAATTGTCTTCTAAAAAACAGAGCATGAAGATTAATACAGTAGAATGCAGTTGGAAGAGTACATGGTGGGGTGGGTGGTAAGTGAGGGCGGACAGAAAAGAAAAATGAAAAGGAAAAATGAATGAATTACTATGACAGATTATTGACCTAAAATTTTTAAGAGATTTCCATCAATACTTCATCTTGTTTCTTGGCCTCAGGGTGGTGATAAATTAATCCCATATGTTAAATGGGATGACTGAGTCCCCAAAAGTTTAAATGATTTGCCAAGGTCTCATAGCGAAGAAACTGGAGGAGTAATGACAAATATTAACCACTTCCTCATGCTAACATTTTTCCATTTTAATATATTGCCCTAGTAATTTCAGAAAAGAGCAAAATTTTTGCCTGAGTTAGAGATATTCTTATTTGATTTACAAACATAAATTTTAGAAGAATAATTCGGATAACCTGACTTTTGCTAGGAATATCTGCAAGAGATGTTGAGTTATAGTTTCCTATACATAAAAATATCACCAATAGGGGCGCCTGGGTGGCTCAGTTGGTTAAGTGACTGCTTTCGGCTCAGGTCATGATCCTGGAGACCTGGGATCTAGCCCCACAATGGGTTTCTTGCTCGGCGGGAAGCCTGCTTCTCCCTCTCTCAGTCCCTCTGCTTGTGTTCCCTCTCTAGCTGTGTTTCTCTCTGTCAAATAAATAAATAAAATCTTTTAAAAAAATCACCAATAAAACAATTACCATTATTTTATCATTAATTGCCTATTAGAAAAAAAATTCACATAACAAAGTGATCTTTTTAATGTCTTTTTTTCTCGTAAAATTTATAAAAATATTTAAAACCTATTTACATTTTTGCAATTGGTAACTCTTTTCTTTTTTCTCCCTTTCTTATTTGATTAACCAAAGCTGTCTCCATCCTAATGTTTCTGAGTCTGATACTCTGAGATGAAGAAAGAATAGAGTAACTTATGAAAAATTAATCATAATCAAAAATTTAAAAAAATCAAAAAATCAAAAAATAATTTCTGTGAAGTTTATGGGAATGTACTTCATTTACCTTTGTTGGTTGACTGACTGATATTATCTACTTCCAGTATCTGGGTTAGTCAAATTATGATTTTGTAGTTTAAATGTGTCAATAACTAAATTATTTTCAAATTGTTTATTTTAAGAATACAGTGGAAGTATGGTGGACCAGTATTTTTTAATTTATTTATTTATTTGAGAAAGAGTGAGGGAGAGCATGAGCAAGGGGAGGCACAGAAGGAGAATTTGAATTGTCCATATAACAAGTCAATTTCATTTAAGTGACTTCAGCATTATCAATAATTATGTACGAAATTTTCTTTTTAAATGACAACAACAATTGAATTCTTGTGTGTAAATGACTATTTGCTTTGAATTATTTAAATTAGTAGTTTACTTATGAAAACTATAGCTTTTGATAACTATTACTATCAAGTTTAACATATAAGCTTTGCTTTTAATTTATACATCTGGTGCTTTTGTAAAAAACATAAAGATTCCTTTCATTCCTTGATCATTGTTATCTCAATTTGACTTACATAATTGATTGTATTTATAAATACATTTAAAACTATAGTAGAAGACTTAATATATATGAATCTCCAATTATCAAAATGACAGATTTACAAATCTGCCAATAAAATTTAATGCACTTAAACTCACAAATTAGTGTGTAAATTTATAAATATAAAAATTTGTGTTATGTATCAATATGAGCATGGTTTGAAAACCTAAGCTAATTTTCTTATATTTTTAAAATTAAAAATATAATATGATAGATCTTCAAATATATCATATTCTGTTAAGTATTTCAAGCACTTAAAAGACAATTGCAAGGAAATGGTCACCATCATTAGAAAACTTTTACGAAATTTAATTTGGGACAATGAATATTATTCTGATTTGCTTCTTTATTTTGTATTTATTTCTGTACCTTCCAGAGATTACACACTGATATATAATACGAGTAAAGATTGGAATGAAGAGTTTAATGTGGCTAAAGTTTCTTGGTGCCAAAATGCAGGTATAGATTGGATTATGGCACAAAATTCTGGAGAGGCATATAGAATCTGTGCTTGATTACTTGATAATCCCACCTGAATTACAGGTTAATATGGCTATTTTAGGGATATAGTTTTATTTGTATTGACAAATGAAGGGAAAGTTGATAATTACAACTCTTGCTTTTTACTTGAATTTATATTTTAATTTTTTAATTCTATGCATGAAGTATTCCCTGGGTAACTTTTGGGACTTGTCCTCAACATATTTTGATTTTAACCTCTTTTGATATTTTAAGCTTATTTGGAAAATAGAATTCTGTACTCTACAACAAAGTGCAACTGATCTCTTTGCTCTTGGATTGTAAGAAATAAAACTCATATTGTAGGTACTAGTAATAAATCTTGCTTAAGTAAAAGATAATTGACTTCTGCATGCTTTTTATATTTTACTTTGTTATTTATCTAATTGATTGCCATTTCATACTTTAACTAAGTTCGTTATCACTTTCAAAATTAGTGATTTATAAACCAGTCAGTGATAATGGTTTTTGTTTTGTTTTTGTTTTTGGTGGTGGTTCAGTATTTTGAGCCAGGAATTTGAAAAGAGGCCAGCTGTTGATAGTGGCTATAGTTATTTTCACGTTTGGTTGGGCTGGGCATCCAACATGACTCATTCATGTGATTGGCAACTGATGCTGTTGGCTGGTTGTTCAACTAGAACAGTCAACTAGAGAGCCTATGTATAGTCTTTCCATATGGCAGCTCATAGAATAGTGGCCTTAGGGTAGTTGAATTTCTTATGTGGTGGACGGCCCTACAAGTAGGTTGTAAGCTGCATTTCTTTTCTGACATAGCCTTGGAAGTTATATAATTTCACTTTCTGGTGAATCTTCAAAATGGTCACATGCCCATACGGATTCAAGAGAAGAACATAGGTCTCAACTCTAGATGAGAGAAGTATCAAAATTGTTGTTGTCATTTAAAAAGAAAATTTTGTACATAATTATTGATAATGCTGAAGTCACTTAAATGAAATTGACTTGTTATATGGACTTCTTCATTTAGGTCAAGTTTTAAAAAACTTTGTGTCTGAACTGTTTAATTCATGATTTTGTGTACCATAAATTGATACCATAAATTAAAATAGTAAATGGTTACTTATGATGGAAGACAGGAAATTAATTATGATTCACTTTATAATATTTTCCACAAAAATATTTTTATTTTATGATATTTTAACAAAAAATCCTCTTACTACTAGAAATAAGGCATTCTTAATTGATGCATAAAAATTGAAGGGCCTTATTATAATGGTTACAGATGAATTTATCAGGGGTACTTCTCTCATCAAGAAAGCACAAGGATGGTGCTTGAACATAAAGTACATCAAATCACACAGGTAACAATGGAAGACAAGGCATATGCTTATGAAGAATAAAATGGTAAAGACAGTTTTATAGCAATGATCTGATCTGTGGTCATCAGATGAGTTTGTTCAGGGGTAGGTTGTTGGCTAATAATTTCCAGCAGCTCAGGAGCACATTCTCACATTATTGCTGAATTATAAGGTGTCTTTCTAGAAGTATACAGCACAACTGGAATCTGTGATTGTCTGTGAACTAATACTTCTTTGTCTTCACTGATTCTGTGCTCTCCCAGACTTCTCCCTTTATATGAGTTTCCTGAGTTACCTTTGTTTTTAAGTACTTTAAGAAGAAATTTTTATTTTGAGATAACTACAGATTCACACGCAGTAGTAAGAAATTATGCTTACAGTGCCCTTCACACGGGCTTCCTCAGTAGTCATATCTTGCAATAGTGTAGTATAATATTACAATCATGGAATTAACATGGATGTTATTTGGTAATCTCATTGATATTTTACTAGTTTTGCATGTATTTGTGTGTGTGTGTCTCTGTGTGTGTGTCTATATGTATATTTATAACATGTATAGGTTCATTTATTTAGCACTATAATCAAGATATAGGAAAGTGGTATTACGGCAAAAATCTCTGTGCTGTACTTTTTGCATGTGTGTGCGCTGTTTTTCTCCACCAAAGCTTGCTTTTATTCATTTATTACTTATTATTTGTTTCTTTGTTTGAGAGAGAAGAGCAGAGGGGGAAGGAGAGAGACAAGCAGACTCCTTGCTAAGCATGGAGCTGACATGGGGCTCAATCCCATGAGCCAGGATAATGGCTTGAGCCTAAACCAAGAGTCAGAAACTCAACTGCCTGGACCACCCATGTGTCCCGTGTGTGCTGTCTTTTTATAATTATACTTTCTCCCCCTTCCCCTATTTGTTTAGTGTTAGATTCAATACACATAAAATTATATTTTTAATAAACATAATTGTTTCATCTAAAACATAGGGAAAAAAATAAGACAGAAACTGTCAAGATTTTTAATTGAAAACAGTATTGGAGCTGATTAACATAGAGAATTATTGCACTTGTAATCCTGTTGTTCCACAGCTATTACTAAAAAAAACATTAAAAAAAAGAATAGTAATTCCCCCTACTAAATGTCTATATGGAACAAACATTGTATATATCATTTGCAACGTTTTAAATGTGACTAAATGTTTGCTTCCTGCTTGTTAATTTATATAATCCAAACTCTATGTACTGTTTTGATAGCATTCATAGAAGATAAACAATCTCATACTATCATATATGATAATGAGAATGAAAGTGCAGTTTTAAAACAATTTCAGCAATCTCAGGATATTTATCACTTTTTTTATCCAAAATGAGGCAAGTGATTATATATTTTCAATATTTATCTTAAATCCTTGATCAGTAGTTATTTCCAAAATTTATCTTTTAAAACTACGTTTATACTTAAACTACCCTCAGTTAATTGACATGAACTTTGGGTCTATTGATTTTATATGTTTGGATCTTCTTTTACTTTTTTTTTATTCTAAAATTCTAAAATTTTCCTTAAATTCTAACCTAAAGTGTTATGTTAGTTTCAGGTGTATAATACTTACATACATTTTTTCCATATTCCTGCCAACACCTGTTGTTTCTTGTGTTTTTTATTTTAACAATTCCTTTAAAAAAAAAGATTGTATTTATTTATTTGAGAGAGAGAGTAAGAGAAAGCCCAAGTGGTGAGGGGCAGAGGGAGTAGCAGACTCCCTATTGCAGAAGGAGCCCGATGTGAGGCTCAAATCCAGGACTGAAGGATCAGGGTCTGAGCTGAAGGCAGACACTCAACAAATTGAGCCATCCAGGTTTCCTTGATTTTAGACATTCTGACAAATGTGAAATGATATCTCCTGGTAGTTTTGATTTGCATTTCTCTGGTGATTGGTGATGTTGAGCATCTTTTCATGTGTCTGTTGGCCATCTATATGTCTCCTTTGAAGAAATTTCTGTTCATGTCTTCTTCTCATTTTAACTAAATTATTTATTTATTTATTTACTTACTTACTTATTTATTTATTTATTTAATGTTGAGTTGTGTAAGTTCTTTATGCATTTTACATATTAACTCCTTCTTAGATATGTTATTTGCAAATATCTTCTCCTGTTTGGTATGTTGTTTTTTATTTTGTTCATTGTTCCCTTTGTTGTGCAGGTGTTTATTTTGATATAGTCCAATAGTTTATTTTTGTTTTTGTTTCCCTTCCCTTAGGATACATATCTAGAAAAATTTTGCGGCAGCTGATGTCAAAAAAATTACTACTTCTCTCTTCTAGGATTGTTATGGTTTCAGGTCTCACATTTAAATCCTTAATCCACTTTGAACATATCTTTATATATGATGCAAGAAAGTGGCCCAGTTTCATTCTTTTGCAAATAGCTCTGCATTTTTCCCAGTACCATTGGTTGAAGAGACTGTCTTTCCCATCTTACTGTTTTGCTTTCTTTGTCACCAATTGACCATGAAATCATGGATTTTGGGGCTGCCTATTCCGTTCCATGGATTGATGTGTCTGTTTTTGTGCTAGTACGGTACTGTTTTCATCACCAAAGTTTTGTGGTATATCTTGCTATCTGGGATTGTGATACCCCCCAACTTTGTTATACTTTTTCAAAATTGCTTTGACTATTCAGGGTCTTTTGTGGTTCCATACACATTTTAGGGTAATTTGTTCTAGTTCTGTGAAAAATGGTGTTGGTAGTTTGATAAGGATTACATTAAATTTTTAGATTGCTTTGGGTGATGTGGATATTTTAATAATATTTGTTCTTCCAATCCATCAGCATGGAATATCTTTTCACTTGTTTGTGTGGTCATCAATTTCATCAGTGTTTTATAGTTTTCAGAGTATAGGTCTTTCACCTCATTGATTACATTTATCCCTAGGTATTTTAATATTTTTAGTGCAATTAGCTGTGAGTTTTTCATATATGTTTATTGTGTTGAGGTATGCTATTTCTAAACTTTGTTGAGGGTTTTTATCATTAATAGACTGTTTTGTCAAATGTTTTTTATACATGTGTTGAAATAATCACATGGTTTTATCTTTTATTGATGTGCTATATCACATTGATTAATTTGCAAATATTGAATCACCTTTGCAACCAAGAAATAAATCCTACTTGATCATGGTGAATAATTTTTTTTAAATATATTATTGGATTCAGGTTACTAAGTATTTTGTTGAGGATTTTGTATCTATGTTCTTCAGAACTTTGGCCTGTAGTTATCTTTTGTGCTGCCTTTGGTTTTGGTATCAGGGTAACGCCGGCCTTATAGAATGAATTTGGAAGCTTTTCTTCCTCTCTTACTTATTATTATTTTTTTTGGAAAGTTTGAGAAGAATAGGTATTAACAAGGATAAAACAAATAACAAAATGCCAACTTTGTGTTTATTAAGAGCTATTTCATGTTATTTGTATGCTCCTGTATTGTGTGCATAAAATTTACAATTGTTCTGTCTTCATATTGGATTGTCTCCTTTACGGTATGTATGATCTTTTGTTTCTTGTTATAGTCTTTGTTTTAAGGTCAACTTTGTCCAATATAAATTTTGCTACTCTGGCTTTATTTTTACTTCTATTTGCATGATAAATGTATTTCCATCCCTTCACTTTTAATCTGTATGTCTCTCATTCTGAAATGAGTCTCTTATGGGCAGCATATAAATGGGTCTTGGTTCTTTATCCACTCAGTCACTCTATGTCTTTTGATTGGAGAATTTAGTCTATTTATATTCAAAGTAATTACTGATACATACGTACTCTTTAGTATTTTGTCATTTGTTTTACCCTTGTTTTATAGTTCTTTTCTCTTCTTTTTGTTGTTATTTTCCTCTCGTGAGTTTCTTTTTTGTTGTTGTTACTTATTTTTTTTCCCAGTGTTCCAAGATTCATTCCCTATTCCCCACACCCACTGCTCCATGCAATAGGTGCCCTCAGTACCCACCACCAGACTCTCCCATCCCTCCACCCCCCTCCCTTCAAGTCCCTCAGTTTGTTTCTGTGTCCAAAGTCTCTGTTGTTTCATTTCTATCCCTGGATTACCTTACTTCCCATTTACTTTCCTTCTCCCACTGTCCTCCAGGTTACCCCTCATGCACCACAAGTAAGTGAAACCATGTGATACTTGACTTTTTCTACTTGGCTTATTTCACTCAGCATAATCTCTTCCAGTCCAGTCCATGTTGCTACAAAAGTTGGATATTCATCCTTTCTGATGGAGGCATAGTATTCCATTGTATATATGTACCACATCTTCTTTATCCATTCATCTGTTGATGGGCATCTTGGCTCTTCCACAGTTTGGCGATTGTGGCCATTGCAGCAATGAACTTTGGGGTGCATATGGCCCTTATTTTACTACATCTGTATCTTTGGGATAAATGCCCAGTAGTGCAATTACAGGGTCATAGGGTAGCTCTATTTTACATTTTTTAGGGAAGCTCCACACTGTTTTCCAAAGCGGCTGCACCAGCTTGCATTCCCACCAACAGTGTAGGAGGGTTCCCCTTTCTCTGCAGCCTCTCCAACATTTGTTTTTTGCTGACTTGTTAATTTTGGCCATTCTGACTGATGTAAGGTGGTATCTCAGTGTGGTTCTGATTTGAATTTCTCTGATAGCTAGTGACCCTGAACATTTTTTCATGTGTCTGTTCGCCATTTGTATATCTTCTATGGAGAAGTGCCTCTTCATGTCTCTTGCCCATTTTTTGATGTGTTCATCTTCTTTTTGGATGTTGAGTTTGAGTAGTTCTTTATAGATCTTGGATATCAGCTCTTTGTCTGTGGTGTCATTTGCAAATATCTTTTCCCATTCTGTGGGTTGCCTCTTTGTTTTGTTGACTGTTTCCTTTGCTGTACAGAAGCTTTTTATTTTGATGAAGTCCCAGAAGTTCATTTTCGCTTTTGTCTCCTTTGCCTTTGGAGACGTGTCTTGGAAGAAGTTGCTATGGCCGATGTCAAAGAGGTTACTGCCTATGTTCTCTTCCAGGATTTTGATGGATTTCTGCCTCATGTTGAGGTCTTTCATCCATTTCGAGTTTGCCTTTATGTGTGGTGTAAGAGAATGGCCCAGTTTCATTCTTCTATATGTAGCTGTCTAATTTTCCCAGTACCATTTATTGAAGAGACTGTCCTTTTTCCACTGGATATTTTTTCCTGCTTTGTCAAAGATGATTTGACCATAGATTTGTGGGTCCATATGTGGGCTCTCCACTCTGTTCCATTGGTCTATTTCTCTGTTTTTGTGCCAGTACCACGCTGTCTTGGTAATCACAGCTTTATAATAAAGCCTGAAGTCAGGTAATGAGATGCCTCCAGCTTTGCTTTTCTTCTTCAGCATTTCCTTAGCAATTCGGGGTCTTTTTTGGTTCCATATAAATTTTAGGATTGTTTGTTCCAGCGTTTTGAAGAATGTTGGTGGAATTTTGATCGGAATGGCATTGAAAGTATAGATTGCTCTGGGCAGTATAGACATTTTGACAATGTTTATTCTTCTGATCCATGAGCATGGAATGCTCTTCCCTCTTCTTGTGTCTTCTTCAATTACTTTCATGAGTGTTCTGTACTTCCTTGAGTACAGATCCTTGATTTCTTTGGTTAGGTTTATTCCTAAGTATCTTATAGCTTTTGGTGCTATAGTAAATGGAATTGATTCTCTGATTTTCCTTTCTATATTTTCATTGTTAGTGTATAAGAATGCAACTTATTTCTGTGCATTGATTTTGTATCCTGCCACATTATTGAATTGTTGTATGAGTTCTAGTAGTTTTGGGGTAGAGTCTTTTGGGTTTTCCACATAGAGTATCATGTCATCTACAAAGAGAGAGAGTTTGACTTCCTCTTTGCCAAGCTGGATACCTTTTATTTCTCTCTGTTGTCTGATTGCTGTTGCTAGGGCTTCTAACACTATGTTGAACAGTAGTGGTGAGAATGGGCATCCTTGTCTTGTTCCTGATCTCAGAGGAAAGACCCAAATTAATAAAATTATGAATTAAAGGGGAGAGATCATGACTAACACCAAGGAAATAGAAACAATCATCAGAAAGTACTGTCAACAATTATATGCCAATATGTTTAACAACCTAGAAGAGATGGATACATTACTAGAAACCTTTAAACTTCCAAGACTGAAACAGGAGGACATTGACAATTTGAATAGACCTATATCTAGCAATTAGATTGAAGCAGTGATCAAAAATCTCCCCCAAAACAAGAGTCCAGGACCAGATGGATTCCCTCGGGAATTCTACCAAACATCCAAAGAAGAAATAACACCTATTCTCCTGAAGCTCTTTCAAAAAATAGAAACAGAAGAAAAACTTCCAGACTCTTTCTATGAAGCCAGCGTCACTCTAATCCCCAAACCAGACAAAGACCCCATCAAAACGGAGAACTTCAGACCAATATCGCTGATGAATAAGGATGCCAAGAATCTCAACAAGATCCTTGCCAATAGGATCCTACAATACATTAAAAAGATTATCCACCATGACCAGGTGGGTTTTATCCCAGGGATGCAAGGGTGGTTCAACATTCGCAAATCAATCAACGTGATAGAACAAATCAATAAGAGAAGAGAGAAGAACCACATGGTACTCTCAATGGATGCAGAAAAGGCATTTGAAAAAATACAACATCCTTTCGTGATTAAAACTCTTCAAAGTTAGGGATAGAGGGAACATTTCTCAACCTCATAAAATCTATCTACGAAAAACCCACAGCGAATATCATTCTCAATAGGGAAAAACTCTCATGGGTTTCTGGCTTTCCTTAGTGATATATGTGGATTTTCACTCTTTATTTTTTGCATATCTAGTACTGGTTTTGATTTGTGGTTACCATTAGGTTTATATGTAACATCTTAAGTATATAGTCTTCTGTATTAAGTTGATGGTCACTTAAATTTGGACCCATTCTACAAGCATGAAAATTTTACTCCTCTTCCCCCCATGTTTTAGAGATGTGTTGTCATACTTTACATCCTTTTATTTTGTGAATCCTTGACTGATTTTTATAAACATCGTTTTATTGCTTTTGTGTTTTTTATCTTTCTCACTACTACTATGGTCTTTTCTTTTTATTCAGAGTCTCCTTTACTTTTACTTGTAAGGTGGTTTTGTGGTGATGATTTCCTTTAAACTTCATTTGTCTGGGCAACACTTTATCTTTGTTTCTATTCTGAATGATAGTTTTGGTGGATAGAATATTCTTGGCTGCAGGTTTGTTTGTTTGTTTTTTCCCATCAGCTCTTTGAATAATATCATGTCATTCCCTTTTGGCCTGAAAACTAACTGCTGAAAAATCAACTGATAACCTTATGGGATTTCTCTTGTATGTGACTGTTTTCTTTTCTCTTGCTGCTTTTAAAATTCTCTCTTTATCAGTACTTTTTGCCATTTTAATTACTATATGTCTTGATGTAGACCTCCTTAGGTTTATTTTGTTGTGGGTTGTCTGTGTCTCCTGATTCTAGATTTCTGTTTTCTTCCCCCAACTTGTGAATTTTCTAGTTATTTTTTCAAATACACTTTATGCCCTCTCTCCCTCTCTTTTCCTTCTGGGATCCTTACAATGTGAATGTTATTACACTTGATGGTGCCACTGATTTCTCCAAGTATATTTTCATTTTTTTATTTTTACTTTTTATCTCTCCTGTTTAGCTTGATTGTCTTCATTACGTTATCCTCCAGGTCACTGATTCATTCTTCTGCTTCCTCTAGACTACTATTTATTCCGACTAGTGAATTTTTAATTTCAGTTATTGAGTTCTTCATCTCTGTTTGTTTCTTTTTCTTTTGTACATCTTTGTTAAGGGTTTTATTGAGGTACTCCATTTTTTCTCAGGTGTAGTGTGTATCTTTATGACCACTACTTTTAATTATATGTCAGGTCTACTACTTATCTTTTTCATCTAGCTCTCTTGTTGTGATTTTGTCCTATTCTCTTATTTGGAACGTATTCTTCTGTCTCCTCATTTTGTCCATCTGTGTCTTTTTCTATGTGTTAGGAAAGTCAGCTATGTTTTCTGCTCTTGGAAGCAGTGACCTTTTGAAGAAGAGGTCCTGGAGTGCCCTACAGTGCAGTGTCCCCTGTTCATCAGAACATGGCACTTCAGGGTGTCTCTTATGAGTGTTGTGTGCACCTTACAGTTGTGGCTGAGCCATGTTTTCTGCCAGTCCCATCATCTACAGGGCTCTCTTTGTCTTTTGTTGTCAGGGTTTGGTCCCTGTGTTGACAGTGTGCCAGGCTGGGTTTGCCTCATGCTTGAGTTGGATCAGGCAGGCATTTGCCAGGGCTATGGTTGTACCAAACTGCAGGGTGCTCTGTCTGTGTTGTTCTTTGGGAAGCTTCATTGTGGGTGGGGCTGGCAGTCCTACCAGAAGTAGGCCTCCAGCCCAGGGATACACACAGTCAAACTGGTGTGTGTGGTCTTCTTCTCTGCCTGGAGCAGGAGTTATTTGGGGGGGGGGGGATGCTGAGCCCTACTGGGCTGCTTGCACCGTGCTACTCCCATGGTGCCACTTTGGATGGACTCCTGCTGAGGCTGGACTTAAGGGAGTGGGCCCACGGAAGGGCTTGGTATGTATGTGTTGGAGTGGGGGTAGGGTGCTCTGTTATCAAGGTAAGTGAAGAGTGTGAGAGCTGTGTTATTTTTCCCTCATTTGTCCATGTAATCTAGGCTGGTGGGGCAGGACGTGAGAAATGGCACCCCCTGCTCTTTTGTTCTTGGAAAAATCTCTCTGATTCCTGCTTCTCCAGCACATGCTCTAAGATTAGAAAATAAAGCTTTCTTCTCTATACCCTAGGCATTTTTAAAACTGCTGCTACTGTGCTGTATCTCAGTGGAGCTGTTTTTTTTGAGGGTAGGTACTCAGTTTCCTATAGTCCTGGGTTCTCCTGGGGGCAAGCCAGCTGATTTTTAAAGGTCCAGGTATTAAGCCTCACTGAATGTAAGGACTTACAAAGTTAAGCCCCTTTGGTTATCAAAGCCAAATGTTAGGGGGATTTGTGTTCTTCATGCAGGTCCCCCACGCCCAAGGTGCCCTGTGTGGATTCTGTTCTCCCCTTTCTGTGCCATGGCATCCCTTCTTCCCACGGACAGCGCTGCAGGTCAGTTGGCTCCAGACCACATCTCTGCCCTTCCTCCCCTCTGTGATATGGTCTTTTCTCTATATTTATCTACAGAGAGTCTGTTCTGTCAGTCTTCAGGTCATTTCCTGGGCTATTTACACTAATGCAGATGTTATCTAGGTGTATTCATGGGACATGGTGGCCCTAAGATCCTCCTACTCTACCATTTTTCTATTTGGTTCTTCTTTTAATGAAAAACACATTTTTCTTATTCATAAGTTGCAATATCATCTGCTTTGCATCCATCATGTATTTCATTGATAGTTATGGGAAATATCTGTTCTCCCATAAATATAACTTTTGTTTTAATCCTTCGTTCTTTTTTCTTTCTTTTTTTAAAAGATTTTATTTATTTATATGACAGAGGGAAACACAGCTAGAGAGGGAACACAAGCAAGGGGGTTGAGAGAGGTAGATGCAGGCTTCCCACGGAGAAGGGAGTTCCAGGGCTCAATCCTGGAACTCTGGGGTCATGACCTAAACCAAAGGCAGATACTTAAGGATTGAGTCACCCAGGCACCCAAATAACTATTTTTATATCCCTAGAAATTCCATAATCAGAGAATTCAATATATGCTACAAAGTAGTTATTGGAAATGGTTAAATGACAATTCTTTTTTTTTTTTTTAAGATTTTATTTATTTATTTGGCAGAACAAAACACAGCTAGAGAGGGAACACGAGCAAGGGGTGTGAGAGAGGGAGAAGCAGACCCCCTGCCAAGTAGGGAGCGCCATGTGGGGCTCGGTCCCGGGACTCCAAGATCATGACCTGAGTCAAAGACAGATGCTTAACAACTGAGCCATCCTGGTGCCCCTTAGTCCTTCATTCTTATCTATTATTAAAAAAATGACCCTTTTTTTTTTTGGTTGGATGTATTAAAATTTTAAAAGGCTTAAAATATAGGTGAATAATCAAGTGTGGTGGAACAATTTACATCTTTAACACTTTAGACAAAACTGAAACTGATTTTCAGATATGCTAAGAGTGTGTTCCATAGTTCAAATATTAACACAGAAACTTTCTCCTTGATAACCACTATATACTAGCAAGCAGTAACAGTTATTTATAAACAATCATGATTTAATAGTATAATCTTTTTTTAAAAAAAGATTTTATTTATTTATTTGACAGAGAGAAACACAGCCAGAGAGGGAACACAAGCGAGAGAAGGGAGTGAGGGAGGGAGAAGCAGGCTTCCCACCGAGCAGGGAGCCCGATGTGGGACTCGATCCCAGGTCTCTGGGATCAAGACCTGAGCCGAAGGCAGTCACCCAACCAACTGAGCCACCCAGGTGCCCCAATAGTATAATCTTTAATCCATTAACTTTTATATAACATAATTCTTGGTATGTTGTGAAACACACTGTCCAGTTTAGCTGATAGTCATCAGACTTTCTCAGTGAACAAAGTAATGAGTTGATTTATATTCTGGTGCAATCTTAATCTGAGGATCTACTCATAAATATTATAAATAAATATATTTTCCTGTAGTTACAGCTGGACTATCAGAAGTTAATCCTATCCAGAACTTAAACTCCAAACTACATTTACTGACAGTGATAACATATTCATGTGTCACAACAATGTCAAATGAATAAGGTATGCACTCTCAATTTCTAAATTTAGCTTGTTGTGGGTTTAAATTGTATGTCTGTCTGTGTACCAGCATCGGTCTGTATTCTACACTTGGAGTAACATTGCTTTAGATTCTTTTTTCAGCCTAATAGTTATGCTCCTATGTGCTTCCTGAGGATGAAGACTGAAATATCACACTTTCTTCATCAATAAGAGTCATGGGGAGGTGGTTGGAATATTAGATTTTAAAAATACATGAGTTCATATTTTTAAATTTTCTAAAATGAACAATTTGAGAGAAAATAATTTCTGTACTTTTTTTGATATAATGAAGGGTTTACCTTAAATACTACCCACCAAATAGTATTTTCACTTACAAACCAAATAACTTACCTGAAAATGACTAGAAATATTTCCCAAAACTTTCAGTATTGAAATGTGTTGGCTTAGCTTTTCTTTGTTTTTTTATTTTGGTCTGTCTCACCAGTGACAGTGTTCTGATAGTTTCTACTGCTATGAAATAAAAACGATCCATATGTTATCTCTTAGGTGTGATCCTTTTATATCCTGTTCTTATTCTCAGATTTCACACAAGTTAAAAATTGTCCAGGAAAGAGAATTCCTTTTCAATTCAATTTTGGTCAATTTCAAATAGGTTGTACATTCAGTAAGTTCTGCTGATATTCTTTGGTGGGGTATATTTACAGTTTCAGGGATTTTTTTTTTAAGTTGTGATCAAAATACACATTATAGTTTTATCTTTGCAGTTATGCAGGCTTTGAGTTATTAAAGCCAACCTGGTTTGTGGAACTATTGTTTGCATGCATTTTCTGAGCACTGTAGTTTCATTTGTACACAGATTAATAATAAACTAATCTATAAACGATTCTCTCTATATAATTTCTAAATTTCCTTCTTCCTGCATAGCTAGGAAATGTTTTTAATGTGTTTATGACATACATACTATCCAAAGAATGACATCCTTGCCTAGATTTGAAAAATTACATTGATTTTGAGACTTCTTACACATAGCAGTAAATTTTAACTGAGGAAAATATGATAGCTTAGTGTCATTCAGGATAAGTACAAATAGAAAATGTGAACATCGTAAATGTCAGTGCCAAAATGGTTAAAATCATACTGGTTACATTTTACACGGGAAATCACCTCATCTTACATTTATTAAGAGCAGGGAAAACTATATGCATACCTTTTTATTTATTCAACTTACAATTCTTCACATCGAAAATGTTACTTATTTGCCTCTTGGAATGATATGTTTGTTAGTAGCATGGGGAGCTAGCTATGAGGGTATAACATAAGAATTTAAGGTCTTTTACAGTTTGAATTTATTCTGTGAAGCACGTCTGCTCCTGCGTGCAGATGGGCTAACGGTACTGTGACCGTCATTAACCCAGAGTCATTCCCAAAATGCTATGTTGAGAGATTATTTTCTGTGATTATAGTCTTGGGCTTTCAGTTACATGGCCTATTTTTGAGCATAAAGTCATTTTCCTCTTTTTTTTTTTTTTGTCTCTTAGCAAAACACAAAGATTTTGCTAAAATGAATTAACTCTGTGGTTGATTGCCTCTCAACTTCATATTCTCTCAACTGCAGCTACTGTGTTTTCCAAAGCACAACGCATTGCCTCAGGTCATGCCCCAGTAAGTCACTGACATGTCTTTAAATGTGCTTGCCTCCGTCAGTTCATTGGGTGACACAACTCTATTCCTCATTGATTTTTTTTCACACAACCAGCCTAGCAAATCTGAATTCAAATAAGCAGCACTTTGGTGCTGATGAACGCTATTCTGCAACACTTTCATTTCACAGTAGGAACAGAATGTTGACGGCACTACTAAAATGGAATCTGAATGAGATTTCAGACATATTCATGTTTTATATTTCATTGAAATTTATACCTTGACTCTTTAAATTTTAGCTTCATTAGCGATTATATCCCTTACTTACGTATCTATGTTAATGTGTATTATATGTATCTTCATATCTAATCACTTCACCTGAAACTTTCTTGGATTCCAGTGTCTGAGTTTTTTTCAGAATCCTTGCTGTTTGTCACCCAGGTGTGAAAGCTGGGAACCGTACTTTCTTTTTTTTCTTTCATTTTTAACTAAACCTCCCCACCCTGTCACTCAGTAAGTCCTATTTAAACTTATTGTGTTCCTCAAATCACTCTTTCCTTTGCTTCGCTGCATTTCACTTCTTCAGTACATTCCTGTTTTACTCAGTAAAAGCTGAAGTCCATAAATGACCCATATCGTGGAAAATAGAGCATCGTGAAGTGGTAAGCTCAGGGAATTGGGACACAGGCACATTTCCTAAGAAAGTAATTTGAAATGGACACAATATTTTATATATAAATCTATTGTACATAATTAAAATTACCTTTCATTATAATTTTCCTATGGATGACTTTTCTTTTTTATCATCTCTGCCTATGGAGCCATGTATATCCAGGATACACTTGTTACAAATTCTTTTTTGGAGAATCTTATAACAGAAAGTTATAATTTTTAGAATCTGCAGTTCCTTCCATATTAACTTTTATCCTCATTTCAATCTCATATTATCTAATGGATTTTCATTCTAATTTTATACACGCTATATTTTTTTTCACTGTTCTATTAGAATGGCAAATGTGTCATCATTTTTTTCTGGATACAGCAGTAGTATATTTTCAGAAGTGTTTACTTTCCATGAAACTTCAGGATGATTTCACAGTCCCCCTCCTCCCACTTTTTTTTATTGTTCAGCAAACATGAGCAGTTATTTTCTTGCTTTACTCATTCTTTGTTTTTTTAAAGATTTTGTTTATCTGTTTGAGAGACAGAGACAGAGCACAAGCAGGGGGAGGGGCAGTGAAGGGGGAGAAACAGACTCCCCACTAAGCAAGGAACCTGATGTGGGGCTTGATCCTGGGACTCTGGGATCATGACCTGAGCCAAGGCAGACACTAAACTGACTGAGCCACCCAGGCCTCTCTTGTTTACTCATTCTTAAATAAAGTAAGCTCCTAGGAGAGTCAGTTTTGGTTAAAAGATAAATGGTTGGAATGTATTTGCCTCTGATGCCCTGTTGTCTTGGTGATGGTCAAGGTCCCTCCAGACCCACAGTTGGGCTTCAGGTTGATTTGTTCAGCTGTTAGTCTAACACTTGATTTCTGGAAAACATTCTTCTCTTTTGAAAATTTCTTACCTCTATTACTCTAAAAATACACTAAAACCAAACAAAACCTTCTATTCTTTAAATTCAGCGTCATTAGGTTTGTATTTTCTCAGAAACATTATACTTTATTTATGGAATTATTTATCCCTATTATTATAGGTTTGTATTTTCTCAGAAACATTATACTTTATTTATGAAAGTAGGGTAATACTGGCAACATTCCATCCCCATCACCCTTTCTTTTCACTCTCCACTGCCCAGTTGGTTTGTTCCAGGTCTATTGACTTTAAGACTAGTTTAGAATTGATGTACAAACTTAGAAGGGGATAGAGAAAGAATTCCCGACCTCAAAAGTAATTAAGAAGACAATTCCCTATTTTTTTTTTTTCCTTACTGGTACAAATTTTAGATCTAAGGCAGTATGTAACTTTCCACTTTGTGAGTCTGGGTCATGAGATTAAACCTGTATATTACTTAAACAAAGCTAGTATTTCCTAAAATCATTGCTATTTTTCTGTTAACAAGTAAATATTCTCCCAAATTTCTATAATAAATTGTTTTTGAGTCTTGATTTGAAGGTTTTCACATTTTCTGTGTCATTTAAAATATATTAAGGATTGGAAAGAGGTGAACTGTCACATGACATTCAAGCTGAGAAATTTTATAGTCTTGGTTTGGTTCACTTGTTTTAAAATGAATTCCTAGAATTTCACTGCAGCTTTCCCTTTCAGACCTCAGCTGTGAGAGTGAAATACTCAGGGTGAGCTCTGTTTCACATGCAATAGTAATACAGCTGTGAGGGTTGCAGACAGTTCAGCCATCTTGTTTTAAGGCTGTTGAATTGGAAATGTTTCTTGCCATTAAAATGTATAAAAAAATGTGAGTTCAACTAATTTAATTTAACAGCAATGTTTCTCTAATAGAACATAATAAATTGTGGAAAAATTGAATTCCATTTCAAGAAGGTAGATATAACCATAATAAAACATTTGGCAATTGTGTGCTTGATATTTAATATATGTATAAAAATAAGGCATAACTCAATTCAATCACTCTGGCACAAAGATAAGCTAAGTACTGAACTTAAATTTGAGATCTTCAACTGTATGCTCTGTTTGTAGTCCCTAATAAGGAAGTATAAAATTGCCAGCGAAATAGAGAACATGATTTCTGACCTTAGGAAATTTGCAATTTGATGCATATTCCAACCTTTGATATTATGCAGACCAAATAACTCAATATATTTTTTTTTAAACTAAAGCCAAACACATAACTTATCCTTGAAATGCTGATTTTTCAGCACAGATCAAAATAGCAATAAACAGAGGAAGAGAAAAAGGAATATTTCCCCATGAAGGGTAAATGACTTGAAAGGACTTACATTTTGAAAGTTTCATCAAATTAGTATGTTTTAAATGACTAATATGTCCATAAAAGTTTGTCTCTTATTAGAGTCTTGACTATACTGAACTCCCAGAGGCCAAGAACTCATGACACTGAACACATAGTAGACTTATAATAAATGTTTCTTGAATAATAAATAATGGATATATAATGTTATTAATTTAAAATAAGGGAACATGGTTGACTTGCCTTTGAAACTTTTCTATTTTACTTTTAGATATCTTTAAAACTTTGTCAGACTTCTAAGAAACGTACAGGGGAATAAACTTTTTTATGCTTTGATTAAACAACAGGCAGATTATTAGTGCATTAAAAGTCATGCTTTGATTTATCATTAACCTCTTAATATTTACTAATCTTATTTGCTGTTTTCTTACTATTCTGAAACTATGCTATCAGAGGTTACCATGGATCTTTGTAATGTGGGTTTCTAGCTTAACACAATCTCAGTGACATTTTTTTTTTCCTTCCAGATAATAAGCTAAGAACCCAGGAGCTTAATTTTTAGAGCCAGATTCAAGGAAGCTCTGCCAGGTAAGTTGCAGCACCCTTTGTTTCCCTGGCCAAGCCTTGGGGATCTAGAAACAGCCCTGTGATCTGACACTATCTCTTTTTTCTGTATACCTTGTATACTTGTTTATTAATATTCTTTATTAAATCTCTCTAGAATAATTGTAATTTGAGCATTCATTCTACTTCCTATTGGGACCCTGAAAGAAAAGAGCTTTCTTATTTTTATGCTCTACGCTACAGTATCAAAGCATCACTTTTCTCAAAAAGAGTCTAATATGATATAATTTTAAAAGGACCTTCAAGAAATTAAAATACCATTAAATTTTTATTTGAACCACTATAACCCCCCTTTTTTTCTTTTTCAAAATGAAATGATGAAATCACAAAGGAATTTTTCTTTTGGTGAAGGTTTTATTTTCTTCCCGTCTCTTTCCTATAAGTGTATTATCAGAAAGAATGCAACTATCATGCATTATGAAGCAAAATCATTCTCTGGGAAATGCTCAGATATCTAAATTAATGAACTAAATCTGTCAATTTCAAAATGCTGAACTCACTGGATTTTCAAGAAATGAAATCAGGTCTTCTGCCTCAAAATTTTTTAGAAAGACGATACATTCAATTGAAATACTGACAACTAATAGTATAAAACCTGTTTTAATAATGCATTGCATTGACTTTTTATTAGTGTTATGTAAATCAAAGTGCTTCACAATATCTTTAATCATCAGATTTTTATTTTGAGAATGTTATCCATCCTTGAATTCAGGCTGCATAAATCAATTTATACTCATGATCTTGAAGTAAAAGTAAACACAGTCCACATTAATCTTTTGGTAACTTGATATTTTCCTAATGCTTGTGCAAGACCCTTTATACATCATATACTCTTGCTTATTGTACTTAATACTTTTTTTCCAAGTTGTTTGCCATAAGAAAAATTTCATCTCTGTACCAAGATTATGACTGTCTTTAGTTCAAGGGCTGTTATTTACTTCTTTAGGATTTCCCAAAGAACATGTTACAAAGCTTTGCATGCCTTACAAATATTTGTTGATAGATTTCAATGATTTAAGATACTCTGTAGTGTGTGTTGACGTCTCTGATTATGGAATTTCTAGGGCTATAAAAATAGTCTTTTGGGGTGCCTGGGTGGCTCAGTCTTTAATCATCTGCTTTTGGCTCAGGTCATGATCCTGGAGTCCTGGGATTGAGCCCCCCTTCCTGCTCCGCAGGAAGCCTGCTTCTCCCTCTCTCACTTCCCCTGCTCGTGTTCCCTCTCTAGCTGTATTTCTCTCTGTCAAATAAAGGAATGAAATCTTTAAAAAAAAATAGTTATTTGAATCCAGCTTTAGAAAACATGGAATATTGGCCTTTAAAGAGGCTATTTTATTTCTACTCAGGAATGTATTGCAGATGTTAAACTGCATACAATATAACCAACATAGTTTTGAGCAGAGTGAGGAATGCAAATTTGAGGTACAGATGAATCTGTAACTTCAATGAACTTATATTATAAATTGAAGAATATGGTAGACACCTCTACCCATTTTAGCTTACTCAAAGTTAACAATTTTCTCTATGTAGGAGGATCCCTCATTGAGTAAGTTGTGTCAGGAGTCAGGCCTCCACTGTCACCATTGAAAATGAGTAAGCTAGATATTCCTTCTTTTATTTTTTTTTTATTTTTATTTTTTAAAGATTTTATTTATTTGACAGAGAGAAACACAGCCAGAGAGGGAACACAAGCAGGGGGAGTGAGAGAGGGAGAAGCAGGACTCCCACCGAGCAGGGAGCCCGATGTGGGACTTGATTCCGGGTCTCCGGGATCATGACGTGAGCCGAAGGCAGTCACTTAACCAACTGAGCCACCTGGACGCCCCTAGATATTCCTTCTTTTAATTGCTGGGGAGAGAAGACATAACCTGCTGAGACTTTGAATCTAAAAATTTAATGCAAAAATATGGGGAGGTTAAGACATTTTTTGGTATTGAGGTTGAAATACTAAAGCAGTAGAGACAAAGAGTACATCTTATTCAGACTATTTTTGGAACCAGCCTGAACCGTTTCCCTGTTTCCTAACATCCTTGGATCCTGCTTATATCCCAAGCCAGCTTTTATAGGCTTTATGAATTCTGCAAATTCTTTTTCTGCTGAAGTTACCTAGAGTTGCTTGCAGTCATAAGTTAAAAACTAAATGATGTATAAGATAAAAACTGATGCGTACGTAAAACTAAAATGTATATAAAATTTAGAAAATTAAACATTAATCAGTGTTCATATATGAACGCTTTCTCACTGAATCAGTTGGACCCAATCTGTTGAGCTCTTTTACTTATTAAATCCACAGGTGCTGTCAGTGTCCTTGCCTTGACTGATGGCAGTGAGGCAGGTATGGGAACTTGAGAATTTCTTTGAGTCAACTCTTGAACCTCTGACCCACAGCTGGATAAAAATATTTCAGGTGTGCCCAGGTGACACAGTTGGTTAAGTGGCTGACACTTGGTTTTGCCTCAGGTTGTGGTCTTGGAATTGAACCCCACAAGGGCTCAGTGCTAAGCACAGTCTGCTTCGGTTCTCTTTCTCTCTCCTTCTGCCCCCTCCCACTTGTGTGTACATGCTTTCTCACTCTCTCAGATAAATCTTTAACAAAAATACATTTCAGTGACTTGGGGTAATATTTACAAAGGTTAATATTAAGTATATCATGGGTTGAGAATGAGCAACTAAAATTTAAGGTTCAAACTGCTACATTTTTACATAAAGGGGTGCTCTTACTCTTTATTTATTATTTATTTATTCTCTCTATCTATGCTTCTTGATTTCAAAAACATAGTAATCATTAAGGCCATTTTAGTCAGTGAATAAGAATTAAATCTCATAATTTGGTTGAAATTGGCTAAAAATATACAAATGTTTGTGCTATAGATTTAATTAAATTAAACAATTTTATTGAGTCTGTTTCAATATGCTAGTCAGTTTCTTAGTAGGAGAAGAGCTTCAAGAGGCTTGCAATCTGAAGAAAAATACATTTTTTTTGTTCATTTTTGGAGGACAGAGTAGGCTTTATCTTGAGTATGAAGATGAACTCACCTTCTGCAAGTAAACATTTTTTTCCCACTAAATTGTGGGAAATGCTCAAGCAAATGTAACTTCAAAAATACTGACTCAGGAATATACTCCTCAAAGATTAATATTTCTCAGTTAAAATTGAGAAGTAAATTACTTTTTGTCAGAGCCATTAGACATGTTTTATAACTCTTTCTTCAGGAAGGGGAAATTATCTGAATTATTAATATAGGCTGAATCTAGGAACACCTTTCTTTCAAACTTAGAGATACTACTGCATTCACTCTCAAAATCTTAATGGAAAGCCTCTATTTAATAATATCCTTTAATATATAACATTGTGTTAATGGTAGCAGCTCTTCTATGGCAAGTTTCTCTAAAAAAATGGGTACAGTAGACGGAGATTCAAAATTCTTGGTATAACTTTGGTCCTTGTGCTTACCAGCTGTGCAAATTTTTAAAAGAACAATAATCACATCCAGTTTGTCTACATCATGAGTTTGTTATAGGATTATATACAAAAATGAATATAAAATCTCAGATGAAGTGTGAAATGCTACAAGTAGAAGCAATTATATTTTTTAGTTTAAAAAGGATGCCCAGTAGAAAGTGTCGCAATATATTCATCATTTAACAGTTAATTAGTTTCTACTCTTTATAGTCCTTGACTTTGAAGAGCTTGCAATTTCTTAGCAGAGAAAGACAAGATTATACCTTTACCTTACATCCAAGAAGATATACTTGGCACAGATTTTTCACAGAAATGTTCAACACGGTTTTATAAAGAGGTAAATTAACTTCAGTCCAGCTTTCCAAGATGTATGCCATGACCATGGACTGAGTCAATCTTGAGGAGGGGATCCTTTTTGCATTTGTACCTATTTTCAGATACACTCATGTGTTAGGAGCATACAAAGTACCTTCCATAAATTAGGAATGAAACTTTAAAATTATCCATTTTTATTTATATTTTTTTGCAATATAATATTGCCCACAGTACAATTTGGTGATCTTTTAATATCAGATTTATTATTTGAGGTTGAAGAAATTGTCCTGATGGTTTTTGCTCTTTCTAAGACTGATAAACGTAATGTGTCCTATTTCTTTATGTGGGCAAATTTAATAAAACTATAAAATTGTAATATTTCATTTATAAGCATTATTATTTATCTATTTAAAATTATTAAAATGTTGTGACAAATAATTATTCTTATATCCTCAAAATAGTCACTGCGGCTCACTATTGATCATCTTAATGAATAACTTATTGTTTTCCCAAACCAATGAAACAATGGTTTCTGATCTGTTACACTGTGTATCTTGAATTATACTGAATTTCTTTGCTCTCCTTCATTATATTTGGGATACCAATGATTACTGATTGAGAATTTAGTGAACATGAGATAAAATTCATGAATTAAGTAAACAGTAGAACCATCTAAAGTGAATACATATATGTGTTCTATATTAAAAATATTTTACATAAATACTCATTCAAAATTTTGCAGAACACAAAAGATTTCTCCTCTTCAAATATGTTATGTGTAGGATATCTTTTCATAATAGACTGGTCGACTAAAATTTTAAAATGATACAGTTTTCAACACAGACACAACTTCCAACATTTCGTGCCTCCTCTTGTAGTAGTTAGAAGTACACATTATGTAGTCACAATCACATTCAATTTTGTGTATATTTTTACTGAAGTAACATGGTGAATTTTAAACAAAAATAAATATTTTAATCTACTCTTCTTTGCTTTTTCTGCATTATTATTTCATCAAAGCAACCACTTCACTCTGAAATCTGGATGAGATATCATAGTGGAAAATGCCATCAATAATGGAGTATCCTTTTTTTAAATTTTTTTCACGGAAAAGAATAGCAACGTATCTTAAAATTCTGAGACTGCCTTCTCATATTTGATATATGTCTACCGCAGGGCCTCCTCTTCTTGCTGGATAATGTTTCTCATACACATATTTATATTTTAATATTAGAAGAGTCACAAAAATGCATAATGGTAATTAGTTTAAATATTTAAGCAAGCAGCCCAACTTATACTTAAGTAGTTTTTAATTATTAGGACAAAATACATTATTCTGATTATTTTTCATAGATTGACAGATTTTGTTCAAAATTTAAAAATGCTTTTCAAATTCTTTCAAAATTAATTATTGTTACTTGAAAGAGTAGTAATAATACTCCCTAAAGAAGAGCCTATAAAATAATTTTTCTGATGATTTTTGTATGCTGTAATGAAAAGTTAACATATGCTGGAGACATGAGATCAAGTAACACACTTTTTCCAACCCAATGGGGGGAAAAAAAAAGATGATCTTGTAAACCTTATTTGGGACAAAACCTTTTGCATGACAGAGTTATGATCTTCTGGGAAAAAATGAACTCTCCTGGTAAAAAGCTTAAACAAGCATATGATGAATTTTAACAGGAATAAACCTTTTTTTTTTTGTAAACTACTTACTCATCTAATTAATTCTCAGTAGATTATGAAACAAATTAAATATCTTTAAAAATGCATCCATTTCTTTTTGTATATAGTTTAACAATGACTATTGAATAATTCTCCTATAACTTGAATAATTATTGAGTTATTGAATTTTGAATACTTTTTCTATAAAATAACTACCAAAATTGAATCTTTGAATTGGTTTAGGTGGTTTTATAAAATTTTTAAAGCAATTTTAGTGTTTTTTTTTTTAAGATTTTATTTATTTGACAGAGAGAGAAGGAGGGAGAGAGCACGAGAACATAAGCATGGGGAGTGGCAGGCAGAGGCAGAGGGAGAAGCAGACTCCCCACTGAGCAAGAATCCCAATGCTGAACTGGATCCCAGGACCCTGGGATCATGACCCGAGCCAAAGGCAGACATTTAACTGACTGAACCACTGAGGTGTCCCAATAGTTTCAGGATTATAACAAAAAAATAAAGAGTTTTCCTGTATGCCCCCTGTCCCTACACATGTATAGACTACTTCACTATCAATATCTACCACCAGAGTGGTACATTTGGTACACTTACTGAACCTTCATTGACACATCACAATCACCCCAAGGCCCATAGTTTACATTAAGTTCATTCTTGGTCTTGTATATTTGAGTTTGGATAAATGTATAATGAAATGTATCCATCACTGAAGTATCATACAGAGAATTTTCATTGTCCTGAAAATCCTCTGTGATCTTATTTATTCCTCTGCTATCTGCCACCTGCAGCCACTGGCAATGATTGTTTTTGTTACTTTTTTCTGTTTCCATAGGTCTGTTTTCTCCACAATGTTGTATATTTGGAATCATAGTTTGTGTTAGCCTTTTCAGATTGTTTGCTCTTACTTAGTAATATAAGTTTCTTCTGTGTGTTCATGGCTTGAGAGCTCATTTCTTTTTAGCACTGAGTGATACTCCATTGTCTGTATGCACAGTATCTTATTTACCAACTGAAGGTCATCTTGGCTGCTTCAAGTTTTGACAATTATGAATAAAACTACTATAAATACCTACATGTAGGTTTTGTGTGGGCATAAATTTTCTACTCCTTTGGGTGAAAACCAAGAGCATGATTACTGGATCATATGGTAAGAGTATTAGTTTCATAAGCAGCTGCTAACCTATCTTTCAAAGTAACTGTACTATTTTGCATTTCCACAATTAATGAGTTTCTATAGCTTCACATCTGAATTTGATGTTACTGTGGTCCAGATTTTGACCACTGTAATAGGTGTGTGCTAGTATCTCATTATTTAAGTTTTTTATATATATTTGATTAGAGAGAGAGAGATAGAGAGAGATGTAGACTTCTGGCTGAGCAGGAAGCCTAATGCAGTGCAGAGTTCTATCCCAGGACCCTAAGATCATGACCTAAGGCTAAGGCAGATACTTAACCACCTGATACATCCAGGCATCTCAGTACCTCCTTATTTTAACTTGCATTTCCCTGATGATATATGATGTAGAGCATCTTTTCAAATGCTTATTTTCCACTTTGTATCTTCTTTTGTAAGGAATCTATTAGGGTCTTTGACCAATTTTTAAATCGGGTTGTTTATTTTCTTATTGTTGAGTTTTAAGAGTTTTTTTTTTATAATATGGATAACGGTCTTTTGTGAGATGTGTTTTGCAACCATTTTCTTGCAGTCTGTGGTTTGTCTTCTCATCTCTTGGCACTGTCTTTTGAAGAGCAGTTTTTAATATTAATGAAGTCTAGTTTATCAATGTTTTTCTTTCATGCATCATGCCTTTGGTATTGTATCTAAAAAATCATCACCAGGTCCAAGGTCATTTAGGTTTTCTCCATTTTTTAAAGAGTTTTATGGCTTTGCATTTTATATTTAGGTCTATGATCCATTTTAAGCTAATTTTTATGGAGGGTGTAACTTCTGTTTGTCTACATTTATTTATTATTTTTTTTTTGTATGTAGATGCTCAGGTGTTCCAGTGTCATTTGTTGAAGAGATTATCTTTGCTTTATTATACTACTTTTGCTCCTTTGCAAAGAATAGTTGTTTGTTATTTCTGGGTTTATGGGCATGCTATTCTCCATTGAGTCTATGATTAATTATAGCTTTATAGTAAGTCATCTCAAGTAGTGTCAGTTCTCCAACTTTGATCTTCTCCTTCAATATTATATTGAATATTCTAGGTCTTTTACCTTTTCTATAAACTTTAGAATCAGTTTGTTGATAACCACTAAAATAACATTTTGGAATTTATTAGTGGTTTTGGGCAATAAAGTGTCCTGAATAAATTACTTACATGGGCCAAGTTAATGACAGGAAAGATCAGTTATTCAGTAACTCAGAATTCCAATCTAGTAATATATAAATTATTGTTGAACTCTTTAAATTAAATTCCCCTGGCTAGTGAATTAGTCACTAGCATTGGCTCAGAAATTGAGGCAAAATTTCCCATAACTTATCAGTTACACATAACTAGAAGACATTTATCCTGTATTTGTTCTCAGTAGTATCTTTATTAAGCAATTTGGGATGTTAGGAAGGTGATAAAAGAAGTAGAGTAGGGAGAATTTCAAAATGTTTATATTGCATTTGAGATGTATAGAAAGAGAACTATAACAAATGTGAAAAATTAATCTACTAGAGAAAAGATTTTTGCCTTGTGATGATGAGGAATATAATTTAGTCTAAAATGTTAAAATATTGGTTTGTTTGTTGACATTTGAATTCCTCCATGTATAGCATTTTAGTTAACATAAAAAATAATTTAATAGCAAAATGAAAAGCCCCTGTTAAAAAGGAAGTGCAATATGGTGTTTTTGTATAAATATTAAGTTCTGGGAGGAATTTATATGCAGAGAAGATCTCTTATAAGTTTATCCTTTATTTTTTAAATTACAGATTTAAAAACACCCTACAGTTCAAAAGCTAACTCTTTTTTATATTTTTAAGTTGAACATGAAAAATTATTATATTTTGTAAACCTGGCAGATTTTAGTAATACTTTTCTTTTGAACATTGGATTATGACTAGTCTCATTTAAAACTTAATTTAATTTAATTTAATTAATAAGTTTAAATATATTAGGAGCACCTGGGTGGCTCAGTCAGTCAAACACAGGATCTTGATTTCAGTGATTCAGGCCATGATCTCAGGTCATGATCTCAAGATCGGGCTCTGCACTGGGCACAGAGCCTGCTTAAGATTCTCACTCTCCTTCTCCCTCTGTCCCACCCCTACCCCTCTCTTTCTGTCTTTATTGCCTTCTCTTAAAATAAATAAATAAAAATAAATAAAAATTTATTTAAACACTTTCTAATGTTTTAAACTACATTTATAAATTTAATATTCAGTTTAAGTAGCTCAGTTTTTTAAAAAATATTTCTGCATACTTAAATAATTATACTCAAAAAGGCAATTCATTAAACTTCAACAGAGTGAAACTTAGTCTCTTTAATATTCAAAATTTAATATAAATTTTTTAATAATCACTTATCTAAATTACTTTATTACATATGTAACATGAAATTACAGAATTCTAATTCTTGTTGGGAAAGAATTTTGAACGTTTGGAAGAAACATAAATAATTACTGGGTATGGAGCTTTGGGCAGTGAGTGTCAGCTAGAGTCACAGCATGTTAGGACTTCTGTGGAGGGGGTTCACTTTGATTAACTGGTGTACAGTGTGGTAGAGATAGAAGTTAAATTGTAGAAAGTGATAACAATGCAAGTTTGTTGGCTCCAGAAATACAAATCATCCTTGCAAACGACTATACAAATGAAGTTTGTTTCATAGATAATATAAATCTCTGGAAGTCAAAATTTCATTTGAATTAGTTTTTTGTTTTGTTTTGTTTTGTTTTTTGTTTTTTTTGAAAGATTTCATTTATTTATTTGACAGAGAGAGAGATCACGAGTAGGCGGAGAGGCAGACAGAAAGAGCAGAGGAAATAGGCTCCCTACTGAGCAGTGAGCCTGACATGGGCCTAGATCCCAGGACCCCGAGATCACGACCTAAGCTGAAGGCAGAGGCTTTAACCCACTGAGCCACCCAGGGGCCCTGAATTAGTTTTAACATTTGACAAGTTCCCTTGGTAATTAATAAGTTAAATATAATCATTAATAGTAGTTGTTTTATATTTTTATGAGAGTCATGGTTTTACTCTTGTGAAATTCTACTTTAACACTTTAATAGGCCAACACTCTACTATTAGACATAAAAAATACATATAAAAACCAGTGTCTTATTTAAACTTTACAGCAGCTTCCTTCCCATAGTTGAAAGGTAGAACTTTCTACTAAAAGAATACAAAGAAATCCAGTTAAATCAATTTCTGCCTGGTAAGACCTAAAGCTATAAGTATTCCTACATTGTTTTCATCTCTGAAACTATCATGTTGAGCTCCTTTTTAGAGTTATAATATCTTGGATTAAGGAATCTTCATTTGTTTTGTTACCTCATGGCATTTTCTCCTCAGTGTGTAAATTTCATCCAGGTTACCCACTTGATAGGATTAGACATTTTGTCTTCTCTTAAAGGACATAAGGTCTAAACACCTTAGAATTGGATGAAATTTGAAATTCTATATTTTCAGGACCACTCAACTCAAGGCTATTTAAAGTGCTATGTAATTGTTTTATAGGATTTTTTTTTGGAGTTTATAGGTATTTCTACACAATTTTTTTTTCTGTTATGTTCATTCTATTGGCAAGTTGAATTCTTAATAAATACACATAGATTTTTTTTTTTACAAATATCTGGTAATTTTAGGGGAAACAGTTAAGCTTTATGATCTAGATAAGTCTTTGAGGGGTAAATGACATAAATATTTACATGTTTTATAAAGATTTTCTGGATTGAAATCTGGTGTCCTAGTTCTGTGAAAAATGCTGTTGGTATTTTATAGAGATTACATTAAATCTGTAGATTGCTTTGGGTTGTACAGATATTTTAACAATATTTGTTCTTCCCAAACATAAGCATAAAATAATCCTACATTTGTTTATGTCATCTTTAATTTTTTTATCAGTGCTTTATATCATCAAAACAAAAAAAAATAACCCACTAAATGGAAGATGATAGATCCAATCAAATGATATATCCAATAAAAGGTTAGTATCCAAAATATATAGAAAACTTACACAACTCAATATCAAAAAAACAAATAATCCAATAAAAAACAGGAAGAGGAATTGAATAGATATCTTCCAAAGAAGACATCCAGATAGCAACACACACATAAAAATGTCACTCATCATCAGGTGAGTGTAAATCAAAACTACAGTGACATAATGCCTCACACCTGTCAGAATTGCTAAAATCAGAAACACAAGAAACAAGTCTTGGTGAGAATATGGAGAAAAAGGAACCCTCATGGGAATGCAGCCTTGTACAGCTACTATGGAAAACAGCATGGAGTTTCCTCAAAAAGTTAAAAATAGAATTTACCATATGATCCAGTAGTTCTACTCCTGGATATTTACCCAAAGAAAACAAAACAGTAATTCAAAAAGGTATATGCACCTATGTTTATCACAGTTATTATTTACAATAGCCAGAATACGGAAGCAACCTAGTGTCCATTGATAGGTGAATGGATAAAGAAGAAGGGGTTTGAAAATATGCAATGGACTCTCATTCAGTTATAAAAAAAAGAATGAAATATTGCCATTTCCAATGGCATGGATGGATCTAGAGGGTATAATTCTAGGCAAAATAAGTCAGTCAGAGAAAGGCAAATACCATATGATTTAACTCGTATATGGAATTTAAGAAACAAAATGAACAAATAAAAAAAGACAACAAAAAACTAGACTCTAAACTATAGAGAACAAACTGGTGGTTGTCAGAAGGGACATGGGTGGAGGAGTGGTTGAAATAGGTGGAGATTAATAGCACTGATTAGTGCATGAATTAATTAAATATTAGAAGATCTATTAGTTTATTATTATTAGCCAAAAATTCTGGAAATGAAATTCTCCTAAAGAATCCTAAAGAAAGATATCATACTTTAGATACAAAAAATGAAAAGTTAATGTATTTAAGATATTTTACATTTTTACTTCTCATTCACTCAGGAGATTCTCATGACTGTTTACAAAAACCAGTACTTGACCTTGAGTGGTGACTTAAACCCGTATTTTAAGCCCAGAAATGAAACATTTATTCAGTATGGGTTTGGAAATCACATGGCACTCCAAGGCTCTTTGCTTAGGGGACCTTCAAAGTAATTGCACTGGTTTGAAACAATAATGAGACTCTATAAGGCTGACTCTGGAAACTTATCTGTCATTCTGACATGTTAGTAGAAATCTACTGGAAATGTTGGTGGCAAGAACATGAAAAGGACTTGTTGTGATATAAGATATCCAAAAGGAGATACATTTAAAGACACCCCATTAATCAAACTGACAATGGAAAAGCCCAAACAGAGAAAAAAGTACAGATGTCTTACTAAACTATGGCTCATTAATTTTTCTTTTTTCCCTTTTCCTTCTCTGTATTTTCTATTGCAATATTTCTTGAGTCTGAATATAGCCCATTTCGTGGGATGATTTAAAGCTTGGTAGTTATATTACACAGCAATTTATTTCAGAAATAATTTAAAAATTCAACTCACCCTTGATATTTAAACTTATTTTTTCTAATTTAGGATTAAAAATAGCATGTAATTAAATGTTAGATGGGAGATCTTTAAGGATTTCCACAAACCAGTGGAATCCAAAGTGTTAATGAACCAAATGCTTTGCAAAGGATGTCCCACTAAATGTTAGTCAAAGTATTCACTCTAGCATTAACAATAGCTAAAGTTGAAACATGATGTAATTTTTAAAAACACCTTAAACCTTATTTTTGAACATTTTATTATTGGTAAATTAAGTATAACTCATGAAATGTAAATATGAAGAACTTTTATTGTTTCAACTGACACTTTATTTGTTGTTGGAGTTCTCGCTCCAACTAGATAAAAAGATAAAAACATGGGTTTTTTTGGTAAATATTATGTCTAAAAAACTATTCAGTTGCTTAGATTTACAAGAAGCAGAGTGTTGGGAGTTAACATACCTGGTCCATGACAATAGTACTACAAATTCAAATTCTGTTTGAGTCTCCACTTCTTGAGCTAAGTTAAGTTGTAATGAGATGGACCTGACAAGATCAGGCTCTTCTCACTCTACTTTGTCAGTTCCAAGCACTCTGCTTATTTAGACAGGACTTCTTATCCTTGAAAGGGAAGGAAGTAGAACAGAAAAGAGACTGGAACAGTTATACTTATTTGGCACTGTTCTGGCTTAATTCTTTTCTTTTCTTTTCTTTTCTTTTCTTTTCTTTTCTTTTCTTTTCTTTTCTTTTCTTTTCTTTTCTTTTCTTTTCTTTTTCTTTTCTTCTTTTCTTTTCTTTTCTTTTTTCTTTTCTCTTTTCTGTTCTGTTCTTTTCTCTCTTCTCTTCTCCTCTTCTCTTCTCTTCTTTCTTTTCTTTCTTTTTTTTTTTTTTAAGATTTTATTTATTTGACAGAGAAACACAGCCAGAGAGGGAACACAAGCAGCGGTAGCAAGAGAGGGAGAAGCAGGCTTCCCGCCCAGCAGGCAGCTCGACGCAGGGCTCAGTTTCTGGGACTCCTGGATCATGACATGAGGTGAAGGCAGAGGCTTAACCACTGAGCCACCCAGGCACCCCTGGCTTAATCCTTTTTTGAACCTATTAGATTCCCATCAATTTCTCTCATTTTTCTTTTGAAAATGTTTCCATCTGCCATTCCCCAATTTCAATGGATTAGTCAACTATGATGTTTTTGTTAGAGGGAATGTATCACTGTTTTCCTGGTTCCTTATTTGTTCTTTGGTGGCTATACATCCAATGTCATTTTATCTTATTTTTGCTAAGTCTTTTTTTTTTTTTTTCTTTTCTCTAGGTGGTTGTCTTGGCAGTATCCATCATGATATCACACCAACTACTTCATCTGATTAAGGTCCATATTTGGTCCAAGAAAACAGCTCTCTCTCCTAGAAAAATCTAGAAATGAAATTCTAAAAATTGCAGCTCATGTTCTTCATGGACAAGATCCTCCACCAACCCCTCTGTCCATTCCATTTCTTAAGAATGACTCAAACACTAGTTTACTGATCGCCTCACAAATAGAGGATATTGACCAAGCTTTTACTGAGTACCTTTGAAGCCCTCTCATAGGCTTGAGATCTGTGTTCTTCAGAAGTAGTGAGGCTATAGAGAAACTCTTATCAAGTAAACCCTCTTTGAGTCTCATCTTAACTTTCTAGACACTTTTAACCAAAAAAATGTGGTTAACTAAGAGTATATGACTGATGTTCTTATAGATTCCTTATATACCCTGCATCTGTGTCTTAGATTTTAACTTTGATAACCTAACAAAAGTCCCAACAACTTAGCTGAAACTTAGACTAAAAGAATTCCATTTCAAAATCTAAACCAAGATAACTTTAGGAGACAAAACAAATATGGATGATCCTCAGACATGTTTCCTCCCATCTTTGACAATTTAGCAGAGTTGACTCAATAGAAGAATAGTGGATTATCAGCTATTGAGATCCCTTTGCCACCAAGGACCTTCCATTGTTACATAGGCACATAGATATTTCCTACTCCTCATTCTCTCATAAATATGCAGGACATTTCAAATATCAAATTATTCTCTATTAGAACATTTTCCCCAGGGGCACCTAGGTGGCTCAGTTGTTGGGTGTCTGCCTTCAGCTCAAGTCATGATCCTGGAGTCCTGGGATTGAACACTGTATTGGGCTCCCTGCTCGACAGGAAGCCTGCTTCTCCCTCTCCTATTCCCCCTGCTTGTGTTCCCTCCCTAGCTGTGTTTCTCAATGTCAAATAAATAAATAAAATCTTTAAAAAAATAAAAGAGCATTTTTCCTGGTGCATATAGTCTAACTCTATCTGGTGGGGGAGGAACCTAGAGGTTCCAGTGTGCTCTACTACTTCACCAGTTATTTTTTCTTAATACATTGTGTTTAATATTTCGACTAGCTGGATGCGTGCACTACTTGCACAAGCGTTGGCAACACTGAAGGGACAAATACCACTCTGTCCCACTCTGCTGGATGTTCTTGGAAGTGATAATGACAATGGCTTAGCTTAGAAACGATAAATATTCCTTTTTATGGACAGTGACTGTAGATATACTGTAAAACAATGGCAGAACTACTGAGATAACTTTTTCTACCACAGGCAGTGGGCCACAGTGTTATTTCATAGCCCAGGGTCAAGCTGGGTGGCCAGTGTTCAGAAAGCTCTGGAGTAGGCAAGGTAACCGTAGGAATCTAGAAGCCCAGGAGCCTGGCCTGTGGTGGCTATTCACCCATGTCCAAGGCTAGAAGAAGTGTTATTAAGCCACTATAGTTCCCAAATAAAGAAGCCTTTCTAAAATGAACTTGATATGTCACAAAAGGAAATCATGGATAACTGGGACTACAGTTAGCCAATGAAAAGGAGGTCAGATTTTCAGTCTGGGGAAAACCTACATGGATGATGATGCGTTGTAGCTAAAACTGGGAGATCACACAATTATACAAATGAGTCATCTTTGCTTTTTGTAGACCTTTCTCATAGTATGAAAGGGACCTGCCATTAATTTGTTCTATACTTTTAATTTTCATTTTGTTTATTTCTGCTCTTATCTTTATTATTTTCTTCCACTGGTTTTGGGTTTTGTTTGTTGTTCATTTTCTAGTTCCTTTAGATGTATGGTTAGGATCTTTGTTCTTGAGGTAGGCCTTTTTGATATAAACTTCGTTCTTGTAGCACCTTCTGCTGTACTCCATAGATTTTGGATCATTTTGTTGTTATTTTCATTTGTCTCCAGGTATTTTTTTAATTTTGTCTTTGATTCCTTGGTTGACCCATTCATTGCTTAGTAGCATGTTATTTAACCTTCACATATTTGTGTGCTTTTCAAGTTTTTTCTTGTGGTTAGAAAAGATTCATGGTATGACTTTAGACTTTCTTAACTTCTTGAGACTTGTTTTGTGACCTAATGTGTGATCTGTTCTGGAGAATATTCCATGTGCATTTAGGAAGAATGTGTAGCTGTTATTTTAGAATGGGTGTTTAGAATATATCTTTTAGATTCATGTGGTGCAATGTGTCATTCAAAGTCATTGTTGCTTTGTTGATTTTCTGCTTGGATGAGATGTCCATTCATGTCATTGGAGTGTTAAGGTCCCCTGATATTATTATATTACTATCAACTATTTCCTTGTTATTATCTGCTTCATGTATTTGGGTGCTCCCATGTTGGCTGCATAAATATTTATCATTGTTATATCTTTTTGTTGAATTGTACCATTCATGGGTCCTTTCTTTGTCCCTTGTTAAAATCTTTTTTTTAAAAAGATTTTATTTATTTGACGGGTGCCTGGGTGGCTCAGTTGGTTAAGCGACTGCCTTCGACTCAGGTCATGATCCCGGAAACCTGGGATTGAGTCCCACATCGGGCTCCCTGCTTGGCAGGAGGCCTGCTTCTCCCTCTCTCACTACCCCTGCTTGTGTTCCCTCTCTGGCTGTGTTTCTCTCTGTAAAATAAATGAAATCTTAAAAAGAATTTTTTTTTTAATCTTTTAAGAGAGAAGCAGGCTTCCTGCAGAGCAGGGAGCCTGATGTGGGACTCAATCTAGGAATGCCAGGATCATGAACGGAGGTGAAGGCAGACGCTTAATGACTGAACCACCAGACACCCAAAACCTTTGTTTTATAGTCTATTTTGTCCAATACATTTATAGCTAGTCAGGCTTTCCTTTAATGTCCATTTGCATGATAAGTATTTCTCCATCCTTCAACTTTCAGTCTCCATGTGTCTTTAGGTCTGAACTGAGTCTTTTATAGGCAGCATCTAGCTGTATCTTTTTTTTTTTTTTAACCCATTCTGTCACCCTGTGTCTTTTGATTGGAGCATTTAGTCCATTTGCACTTAAAGTAATTATTGATATGTATGTATTTTTTTTGTCATTTTGTTATTTGCTTTATGGATGTTTTTCTGGTTCCTTTTTGTTCTTCTTTTGCTCTCCTCTCATGATTAGTTGGTTTTCTTTAGCAAAATGCTTGAATTTTTTTACTCTATATTTTTTGCATATGTATTACTGTTTTTTGATTTGTGACTATCATTCAATTTATATATAATATCTGTGTATAGCATTATATATTAAGCTGATGGTCAATTAATTATGAACTCATTTTTTACTTCTCTCCCCTCCACATTTCACATATTTAGTATCATACAACATTTTATTTTGTGCTTCTCTTGACTGATTTTTACAGGTATAGTTTTTTTTCTTTTCTTTTTCTGCTTTCTATTTTTCTTTACTTACAAACTTTGTTTTTCACTTGATCCTTCTTAACATTTCTTGTAGCACTAGTTTCATTCTCATGAATTCTTTTAACTTTTGTTTGTCTGTGAAGCTCTTCATCTGCCCTTCTATTCTAGATAGAGTATTCTTGCCTGTAGATTATTTCCCTTTCAGCATTTGAATATATCATGCCACTTTTTTTTTTCCTGGCCTGAAAAGTTTCTGCTAAAAAATCAGTTCATAGTCCTATGAGGTTTCCTTTGTATATAACTGTCTTCTCCTCTTGTAACCTTTAAAATTCTTCCTTTATCACTTTTTTTTTTTTCATTTAAATTACTATGTGTTTTGGTGTGGACCTCCTTGGGTTGAATTTGTTGGGAACACTCTCCTAAATTTGGATCTCTGTTTCCTTCCTCAGATTCAGGTAGTTTTCAGCTATTATTTCTTCAAATATATTACCTGCCCCATTTTCTCTCTCTTCTCCTTCTGGGATCAATGTGAATGTTGTTATGGTTGATGGTGTTGGTGAGTTCTCTAAATCTATTCTCATTATGCAATATTTGTTTTTTCTCAGCTGTTCAGCTTGTTTTTTTTTTTTTTTTTCTACTCTATCCTTCAGGTCACTTACACATTCCTCTGCTTCCTGTAGATTACTAAATATTCCATCTATTGTATTTTTAATTTCATTTATTTATTTCTTTATCTCTAATATGTTATTCTTTCTCTCTTTGTCAAAGGTCTCACTTGACAAAGTGAGACACGGTAAACTATCCTTATGATCATTACTCTAAATTTTCTATCAGACATGTTACTTATTTCTATTTCACTTAGATCTTCTGCTGTGGTTTTGTCTATTTTTTCATTTGGGCTATATTGTTATCTCCTCATTTTTTCTACCTCTTGTATCTATTTCTGTGTCTTAGAAAAGTCAGCTACATCTTCTACTCTTGAACACAGGGACATTATGAAGAAGTCCTGTTATGTTCTGCAATTCAATGTCCCATGTTCACCAGAACCTAAACTTCAGAGGCGTCACCTACATGTGTTGTTTGTGTCTTCCTCTTGTGTCTGAGTCACTTTTCCTTTCAGTCTAGACATCTTCTATGACTCTCTGCCTATTTTGGGCTAGGCTTGCTTTCTGTGGTGTTAGGGAGACACAGACAAACTGCTTCTGTGGGACTGTGACTGCAAAAGGGCTCATGGGCAAAGTGGTGGTGTTAGCCAAATTTGTGCTGAGCTGCTAGTTCTGTACCAGATCCACCAAAGCTCAGTCACCTCAGTGGCTGGGAGCATAGCACAGAGAGGTTGCAGCAGAGCAAAACATGTCTTGTGACGTCTGTGCATGCATTGCTTGGGGGAGGGCATGTACATACAATGTTAGCAAAATTTGCACCAAGTCCAAGGCAAAGGACAGCAAGCTTGGAGTGGGTGAGCCCTCAGTAGAATATGTGGGCAGGGGGCACTGCTATCAGGTTAAGTAGTGAGGAGCTATGCAGTGCTGCTTCCTGCAGCTGGTCCTGTGTATATGCTGGGTGTCAGGGTAAGAAAATAGCACCTGCCCACTGCTTTGTTCACAGGGAAGTCTTCCAACACACTCCAAAATCAGTGTAAATGGATCTTCTTCCCATTTGTTCCTCTATGAACTGCTGCTTTGATATTGTCTCTCCAAGAGCCCCTGTCTTTTTAAGGAAGGGGCCCAGCTATCACTTGTCCTCCTAGTTCATCCAGTGCTGAGTCAGCTAATTTTTAAAATTCTAGATTTCTAAGTCCTAGTAATTATTTTAACTCAGAATTTTGTCCCTCTGTTTTTTAAAAGCAGACATTATATGGATTCATCTTCTCTGTGCGGGTTCCCTGGTATGGGGAACCGTTGATTTCCTCTAACCACACCTGCAACTTTCTATCTCCTGTGAGCAGGTTCTGATCACCATTGCTGCCCTTCCTAACCTCTTATTCAGTTGTGGCTTCTTTTCTACATTTAGTTGTGTGGTGTTTTGTTTGTTGTTGTTATTGTTGTTATTGTTATTCTTTTTAGAGGGAGAGTGTGCACATCTGAGTGGGAAGAGGCAGAGGGAGGGGGAGAGTGAATCCTAAGCAGGATCTAACACAGGACTCAATCTCACAACCCTGAGATCATAACCTGAACCAAAATCAAGAGTTCAATACTTAACTGACTGAATCACACAGGTGCCCCAATTGTGGAGTTTATTTTGCCAGAGTTCAAATGGCTCTCCAGTATATTTACGCAGATGTGAGGTTTTATTGTAATCATGAAATGGGATGAGTTTACGGTTTTCCTACTACACCGTCTTCCCAAACTCTTCTCTCACATGTTCTATGGAAATATAGACACAAATGAACACACATATCCCTTCATTAATTCATCTATTGATGGACACTTGCATTGCTTCCTTATCTTGTTATAAACAATGTTGCAATAAACACAGGGATACATGTATCTTTTGAATTAGTGCTTTTGTTTTCTTTGGGTAAATACACAGTGGAATGAGTGGATAATCTGGTATTTCTATTTTAATTTTTCAAGGAAACTTCACACTGTTTTCAACAGTGGCTGCACAAATTTATACTTCTACCAGCAGTACACAGTGGTTCCTTTTTCTCCATATCATTCTTAACATTTGTTATTTCTTGTATTTTGATTCTAAGCATTCTGAAAGATGGGTGTTTTGAGTTTGTTTTTGTGTACAGTGAAAGAGAGTGGTCTAGTTTCATTCTTTTGCATGTGGCTGTCCAGGTTTTCTTACACTATGTGTTGAAGAGATTGTCTTTTTCACATCCCTTTTTCATTTCTCCTTGTATTATCCCATTGCATTTTTGGATTTATATTTCCCTGATGATTAGTGATATTGAAGCATCTTTTCATGCATATGTTGCCCATTTGTGTGTTTTCTTTAGAAAAATGTCCACTCAGGTCCTTTGTCCATTTTTAAATTAAATTATTATTATTGTTATTATTATTAGGTATGGAGTTATATAAGTTCTTTATATAGTTTGGATATTAATTCCTCATCAGATACGTGATTTGAAAATAACTTCTTCCACTTAGTACGTGCCTTTTAAGTCTTTAAAATCATTTTATTTTATTTTATTTTTTTGTCATGATAAGTGTATTCTTCAATCCCCATCACTTATTTCTCCCACCCTCCACTGACCTCCTCTCTGGTAACCATTAGTTTTCTATAGTTAAGAGTTTTCTTGATTTCTCTCTCTCTTTTTCCCTTTGCTCATTTGTTTTCTTTCTTAAATTCTACATATGAGTGGGAGCATATGGTGTTTATTCATCTCTGATTGGTTTATTTCACTTACCATTATACTTTCTAGCTCCATCCATGTTGTTGCAAATGGGAAGATTTCATTCTTTCTTATAGTTGAATTCATTCTTATGGCATACACAACACACACACACACACACACACACATACACAATCTCTTCTTTATTTTTTCTTCTCTTGATGGTCATGCGGGCTGCTTCCATAATTTGACTATTGTAAATAATGGTGCAATAAATATAGTGGTGCATAAATCCCCTTTGAATTCATGTTTTTGTATTTTGGGGTAAATACCTAGTAGTGTCATTACATGATAATAGGGTGGTTCTATTTTTGATTTTTTTGAGAAACTTCCTATTTTCCACAGTGGCTGTACCAGTTTGCATTACCACCAACAGTGCATGTGTTCTTTTTTCTCTATATCCTCTCCAACACTTGTTGTTTCTTGTTTTTGATTTTCACCATTCTAACTAGCATGAGGTGATATATCATGGTAGTTTTAATTTGCATTTTCCTGATGATGAGTGATGTTGAGCATCTTTCCTTGTGTCTATTGGCCATCTGTATGTATTCTTTAGAAAAATGCATGTTCATTGCAGCAATGGCCACAATCGCCTAACTATGGAAAGAGCCAAGGTGCCCATCAACAGATGAATGGATAAAGAAGATGTGATAAATATATACAATGGAATACTATGCCTCCATCAGAAAGGATGAATATCCAACTTTTGTAGCAACATGGAGTGGACTGGAAGAGATTGTGCTGAGTGAAATAAGCAAAGAAGAGAAATTCAAGTATCACATGGTTTCACTTACTTGCAGTGCATGAGGGGTAACCTGGAGGACAGTGGGAGAAGGAAAGTAAATGGGAAGTAAGGTAATCCAGGGATAGAAATGAAACAACAGAGACTTTGGACACAGAAACAAATTGAGGGACTTGGAGGGAGGGGGGTGGAGGGATGGGAGAGCCTGGTGGTGGGTACTGGGGGCACCTATGGCATGGAGCACTGGTGTGGGAAATGGGGAATGAATCTTGGAAGACTGGAAAAAAAATTAAGTAACAATAAAAAAAAAGAAAAAAAATACATGTTCATGTTTTCCCATGTTTTAATTGGATTGTTTTTTAGATGTTGAGTTGTATCAGTTCTTTATGTATTTGGATACTAACCCTTCATCAGAGATGTCATTTACAAATATCTTCTCTCATTTAGCAGGTTGTCTTTTAGTTTTGACTGTTTTGACTGTTTCCTTCACTGTGCAGAACCTTTTTTATTCTGATATAATACAAATAGTTTATTTTTGTTTTTATTTCCCTTGCCTCAGGAGACATATCTAGAAAAATGTTGCAGCTGCTGTCAAAGAGATTACTGCTTATATCTCTTGAAGGACCTTCATGATTGTAGTTCTCACATTTGATCTGTAATCTATTTTGAGTTTGTTTTTGTGTACTGTGAGAGGGGTCTAGTTTCATTCTTTTGCATGTGGCTGTCCAGTTTTCCCAACACTATGTGTTCACTTCCCTTTTTCACTTCCCCTTGTTGAAGATGAATTGACCATATAATTGTAGGTCTATTTTGGGGTTTTATGTTCTATTTTATTGATCTATGTATATATTTTTATGCCAGGATAATATTGTTGGGATTACTACTGCTTTATAATATAACTTTAAATCTGAAATTTTCATGCCTCCAGTTTTGTTTTTCTTTTTCAAGACTGCTTTGGCCATTTGAGGTATTTTGTTTCCATACAAATGTTAGGATTGTGCTAGTTCTGTGAAATATGCTGTGAGAATTCTGATAGGGATTGCATTCAATCTTCAGATTGCTTTGGGTAATATAGACATTTTAGCAACATCTGTTCTTCCAATCCGTGAGCATGGAATGTTTTTCCATTTCTTTGCATCATCTTGAATTTATTTCATTAGTGTCTTATACTTTTCTAAGCACAGGTATTTTACCTGCCTTTTAGTTTTGTTGATGGTTCTGATGCTGTGCAAAAGCTTTTTATTTTGGGTAGTCTGGATAGTTTATTTTTGCTTTTGTTTCCCTTGCCTGAGACAACATATGTTGTCTAGAAAAAATGTTGCTAGGTCCAATATCAAGGAGATTACTACATATGTTTTCTTCTAGGAATTCTATGGAAAAATCAATTTGTATCACAATTTCTGACAAATGTAATTTCTTCACCTATCTCCAACACTTATACATGTACATATGAATGCCAAAAAGTCCTTCATCAATGCTGTTTCTTTATCTTGGGTTGCAAGTAACTTTACAAGGGTCTGTGTTAAACACATTTGTAGAATGTGTTAGAACTGGAAGAAACAGTAGGCACTTAGGCATAGAGCTTACTCTTAGCTCAAGAATTCTGTTACTTCTCTCTCTCTCCCTTTCTCTCTCTCTCTCTCTCTCTCTCTCTCTCTCTCTCTCTCTCTCACACACACACACACACACACACACACACACACACACACACAATCCTAGGACAACTACATGGTGCTCAACTCCCAGCACATACAGAAATATTTTTTTGAAGTGTATCATTTGCATCCTGTATCTTCTTACCAAATCCTCTGGGATACTTGTTATTGTCATAAATCTCCTCACTTTATTTATGATTTACCTCTTAACATTCCAGCTAAGTCTTGTGTCCTGGAATATATACTCTGTTTTGTCCTATGTACAGATCTCAAACCTGAAACTCCAAACTCAGTTTTCTTGTTATTTTCCAGGATTTTAATTCACATCTCTTTGAATATTTCACAAACTCTTATTTTCATTTCAAACAAATGAACTGTGTTTTCAAAGCACAATGTATGTTATCTTTTATCAGTTTTAACGGGTGCTTGGTGTTTGAAGAAGCAAAAAATATCACTCGTCTACCCCAGTTTTGAATTAATTTGCACATAGGACAAAATAATAAGTAGATTGAGAAGCCAAAACTAACTTTTGTTAATGTCAAAGCTGTTTTGGGAAATGTGGTTTAAACCTAATCTTTTTTATTTTTTTATTATTTTTTAAAGATTTTATTTATTTATTTGACAGAGAGAAACACAGCGAGAGAGGGAACACAAGCAGGGGGAGTGAGAGAGGGAGAAGCAGGCTTCCCGCCGAGCGGGGAGCCCGATGTGGGGCTCGATCCCGGGTCTCCAGGATCATGACCTGAGCCGAAGGCAGTGGCTTAACCAACTGAGCCACCCAGGTGCCCCTTTTTTATTTTTTTTCAAGATTTTATCTATTTGACGGAAAGAAACACAGCCAGAGAGGGAACACAAGCAGTGGGAGTGAGAGAGGGAGAAGCAGGCTTCCTGCCCAGCAGGCAGCCCAATGTGGGGCTCGATCCTGGGATTCCAGGATCATGACCTGAGCCGAAGGCAGAGGCTTAACCACTGAACCACCCAGGTACTCCTACACCTAATCTTAATATTGAGACTCAGAATTAGACAGATTTAGCCACCTGTCACTGACAGCTCTGGGCACGGGCAGGGACCTCACTGAGGGATTCAAGTTTGATTCTCTAGAACTACTGGAAATGGGACAGAGCAGAACGTTCTCTAGATACACCTCAACCCAAAGGAAATAAGGTGGAAGGGGCTGGGATATTCTGCTAAAATTCTCTCTAAATCATTCTTTCATCCTTTGAGAGGAGTGAGTCAAGTTTGAGAGAAGTCAGGAAAGGTAAACTAATGATACTCCCTCCACAGGGGAGGAAACACTAGGAAGCAAACGAAAAGATTTTCATACCACTAGGAATTATAACTGAATTAATTCATTACCTTCCTTTTTAGCCTTTTCCTTTAATGGTGTAAGGTGTTTTATTTCATTTGGTTTTGTTTTTTGCTGAACAAACTGGGTATCTCAACTTTATACTCTAGGGATTTTTATTTAGTTTTACACTTCATTCCATGCTCTTTTGTTTTGGCTATTTACCATTTTCTTTTCTTTCATTTCCAAATCAATAATCATACATTTTTTACTCTTCAACTTATGTCTGTGTTATTGTGATGATCTTCCTCATTTATTATTCTTCATTACATCTGCATTCAATCTGTATTTCAGGGTAACAAGAGTCTTCTTTTATATACACAATTTTCATCCCATTTATCTATTAACTTTTCTCCATACTGCACATTTAGAGAGCATGTCTTCTAAACAAGATAAGGCTTGGGGCGCCTGGGTGGCTCAGTTGTTAAGTGTCTGCCTTCGGCTCAGGTCATGATCCCGGAGACCCAGGATTGAGCCCCACATCGGGCTTCCTGCTCGGTGGGAAGCCTGCTTCTCCTTCTCTCTCACTCCTCCTGCTTGTGTTCCTTCTCTAGCTGTGCTTTTTTTTTTGTTAAGTAAATAAATAAAAATCTTTAAAAAAAAGACTTTATTTATTTATTTGACAGAGAGAGAGAGATCACAGGTAAGCAGAGAGGCAGGCAGAGAGGAGGAAAAAGGCTCCCTGCTAAGAATTGGGGCTCGATCCCAGGACCCTGTGGCCATGACCTGAACAAAAGGCAGAGGCTTTAACCCACTGAGTCACCCAGGTGCCCCAGTATTTGATATTATAAAATTGATTCGTGTATTTAATGACATTAACAGATTTAAAAAAAAAAGTAATTGGGTGCCTCAGTGGCTCAGTGGATTAAAGCCTCTGCCTTCCAGTCAGGTCATGATCTCAGAGTCCTGGGATCAAAGCCCACACTAGGCTCTCTGCTCGACAGGGAGCCTGCTTTCTCCTCTTTCTTTCTGTCTGCCTCTCTGCCTACTTGTGATATCTCTCTCTCTCTCTCTCTCTCTCTCTCTCTCTCTCTGTCAAATAAATAAATAAATAAATAAAATAAAATATTTAAAAAAATAATAATTGTTTGACCAATTAAAATATTTGATAAACATTTTTTTGCTAAAAATTAAACTCAGCATATTAGAATAAGAGTGGAAATTCCTTAATTTGAAAAGGTTTTTTTATATTCCCAAGCCCTAATAAAATATTACATTCTTTCCTTTTAAATTAAGAAATGTGACAAAGATGCTCATTATCTATCTGCACATTAATATTTAAAAGAAAATTGAAAAGTCTAGCCAACTGTATAAAAAACGAAACCTAGAAAACTGGCATAAAAACTGAAAGAGAGGAGATATACCTCATAATTTTTAGATTGTATGATTATCTACCTAGAAAAAAAATAACCAACATAATCAACAATTAGAACTAATTAATGCTACTCATTAGTTCTGGAAAGAAAAACAATTTATGGGGCACCTGGGTGGCTCAGTTGTTTAAGCGACTGCCTTCGGCTCAGGTCATGATCCCGGAGACCCGGGATCAAGTCCCACATCGGGCTCCCTGCTCGGCGGGAAGCCTGCTTCTCCCTCTCTCACTCCCCCTGCTTGTGTTCCCTCTCTGGCTGTGTTTCTCTCTGTCAAATAAATAAATAAAATCTTAAAAAAAAAAGAAAAACAATTTACTAAAGCAATAACCAAGAAAAAAAATAGTAAAGTGAAATGGTTTTTATAATAGCAAACTATAAAATATCAAAGAGTTTACCTAAGTAGAACTACAACAGAAGTGTCTGAGGACATAGATAGTAAGTAATCAAGCATTATGGGGAGACATTCCATGAATTTAGATAATGAATTAATGCTATGTTAATGTCAATTCACAGGCATCACCAGGTCATGCCCAGTGTCACTGTTCATCTTCCTAGATAATGTTCACACAGTCACTCCACATAGAACTGAGTCTGCACTGAAACACACACTCCAGAATTACAGGAAAGCCAAAAGAAACTATTGGAAAAACTGTATATTGTTGTAGGAAAAAAAATCTATGAACTTTAGTGGAAAAAAGTAGTATGGGTATTCTTTTATGCAATGCTATTAGAAAGCAGATCTCCAAAATGCTATAAAGTAGATAAACAGGTGATTGAACATGATAGCTGGAATCCCAGAGGTTGATTAAAGTGACATTTCTTAAGCAGGGTGGTTAGTGTGTAATTACTCATTTTGTTATTATTATTTTAAAAATACATACAAGCATAACATTTTATTACACTCTGTTTTATTGCACTTCTTGGATATTGTGTGTTTTGTTTTGTTTTGTTTTGTTTTGTTTTACAAATTGAGGGTTTATGGCAGCCCTGTGTTGAGCAATTCTACCAGCACCATTTTCTGATTAGCATTTGCTCACTCATTTGTGTCACATATTTTGACAATTCTTGTAGCATTTCAAACTTTTTCACTAGTATTTGTTATGATGATCTGTGATCAGTAATCTTTGCTGTTATTGATGTAGTTGTTTTGGGGTGCCACAAAGTATACTCATAAAGACAACAAACAATAAATGTTCCATGTGTTCTTCCTGCTCTATCAACCCATCATTCCCCCATCTCTCTCCCTCTCCTTAGGACTCCCAATCGCTGAGACACAACAACCTTGAAATCAGGCCAGCAAATAGACCTACAAAGGCCTCTAAGTGTTTAAATGAAAGGAAGAGTCATAACTCTCTCACTTTAAATAAAAAGGTATAATTTATTTAGCTTAGTAAGGAAGGTATGTTAAAGCCCAGTTAAGCTGAAAGCTGGCTCCTGCACCAAACATTTAACTAAATTGTGAATGCAAAGGAAAAGTTCCTGATGAAAATTAAAAGTTCTACTCCAGTGAACACATGAATGATAAAAGAGCAAAACAACCTTATTGCTGATATGGAAAAAGTTTTAGTAATCTTCATAGTAGATTAAAGCATCACAACCTTCCCTTAAGCCGAAGCCTAATTCAGAGCAAGGTGAAGTTTCTTCAGTTCTATGGATGCTGAGAGAGGTGAGAAAGTAGCAGAAGAAAGTTTTGAAGTTTCAAATGACACATTGGACCAGATAGATGTCATAGATATATTCAGAACATTCGCCCCTAAAACAGCAGAATATTCATTATTCTCAAGTGCACATGGAACTTTCTCCAGAATAGACCAGAATAGATCACAAGTCAGGGCTCAACCGATACTAGAAGACTGAAATTATTCCCTGCATATTCTCTGACCACAATGCCGTGAAACTGGAACTCAACCACCATAAAAAGTTCAGGAGAAAATCAAACACTTGGAAGCTAAAGACGATCCTGCTCAAGAATATGTGGATCAAACAAGAAATCAAAGAACTGAAACACTTCATGGAAACCGATGAGAATGAAGATACATCAATCCAAAACCTATGGGATATAGCAAAGGCAGTCCTAAGCGGGAAATTCATAGCCATCCAAGCCTCACTCAAAAAAATTGAAAAATCCCGAATACACCAACTCTCATTACACCTTAAAGAACTGGAAAATCAACAAAAAATTAAACCAACCCCCAAACAAGGTGGAAATAATAAGGATTAGAGCAGAGATGAATGAATCAGAAACTAGAAATACAGTAGAACACATCAGTGAAACTAGAAGCTGGTTCTTTGAAAGAATCAATAAGATCGATAAACCATTGGCCAAACAAACCCAAAAGAAAAGGGAGAAGACCCAAATTAACAAAATCATGAATGAAAGGGGAGAGATCACGACTAACACCAAGGAAATAGAAACAATCATCAAAAACTACTATCAACAATTATATGCCAATATGTTTAACAACCTAGAAGAGATGGATACATTCCTAGAAACCTATAAACTTCCAAGACTGAAACAGGAAGACATTGACAATTTGAATAGACCTATATCTAGTAATGAGATTGAAGCAGTGATCAAAAACCTCCCCCAAAACAAGAGTCTAGGACCAGACGGATTCCCTGGGGAATTCTACCAAACATTCAAAGAAGAAATAACACCTATTCTCCTGAAGCTCTTTCAAAAAATAGAAACGGAAGGACAACTTCCAGACTCTTTCTATGAAGCCAGCATCACTCTAATCCCCAAACCAGACAAAGACCTCATCAAAAAGGAGAACTTCAGACCAATATCGCTGATGAATACGGATGCCAAGATTCTCAACAAGATCCTTGCTAACAGGATCCAACAATACATTAAAAAGATTATCCACCATGACCAGGTGGGTTTTATCCCAGGGAT